>PVIJ01002576.1:0-156691 GCA_004024925.1 Scalopus aquaticus | reverse complement strand
TTCACAATAGCAAAGGTATGGAAGCAACCCAGATGTCCAAAAATAGATGATTGGATCAAGAAGATGTGGTACATATACACAATGGAATACTATTCATCATTCAAAGAAGATAAACACATGCAATTTGCAGCGACATGGATGGAATTAGAGGGAATCATACTCAGTGAAATAAGCCAGAAAGAAAAAGAAAAATATCGAATGGTTTCATTTATAACAGGACTATAGGGAGGCCGGGTGGGAGAGAGACACTCAGCGGTGGGGGGCGGGGTGGGGAGGATAAGGGCACAAAATGGAAGAGAGGAGAATACAGGGGACCATGGAGATGGATCACGGGTGAATTGGTGGTGGGTTGCCCAAGGGGAATACAAAATGTAAAAGACATAAATAACAATTAAAAATAAAAAAAGTCAGGAGAGTGACAGAATTTCCCCAGACTTAGATGTTCTAAAACATTTTTCTGTTTGTGTTTGTCTGAGCTTATCTGATCTACCCGAATCTGGCCCAGGAATCTGTGCCCAAGCAGAGAGATGAATACCTTCTGAATACAAAGAAATATACAAAAATGTGATTCTTCCTCACACTCACAGGAAACCAGTATGAACAGTCTTCTCAGCTCTTGATCAAAATTAAGGCACTTCAACATTCTTTGGAGCAAGTTGTCACTCTCAACAAGTATACATAATTGGCCACAGATCTCAATAAGCAAGACCTTTTCTGTCGAGAGTATTCTCCATTCAAAAATTTTTTAGGGCCTCCCTGGTGGCACAATGGATTAAGAGCAGCACTGTGGAGCTGTGGGCAGCTGCTGTGGAGCTGTCAGCGGCTGTGGCCAGGCCGGGGGAATTCCCACATGGTCCTCAGCAGGGTATTTCAGTCAATCTGCCTGTTCTGCTCCCCACTCTGTTTCTGGTGAACCCTCTCACCGCCCCACCCCTATGGACTACACCCCAGCTTGTATGAAAAAATAAAAAATAAATCTTAAATATATATATTTTTTAACACGTTAAGTCTAGGGAACGAGAAATCAAACCAGGAGCCCTATCCTTTTTCAACTCTCGGTTTAAAATAAAATAAATTGTTATTGTGGCTTCTGCATGTAGTGTACTAAGCAAAGAGAATTGTAGAGATGCCATACCTGGTTGCAAGGAGCTTTAAAAGGAGAGAGAGTGTGCTGGGTGCACAGTGGCAGGGAAATAGAGACAATAAAAGAAACATATTAAATCGGAATAAGAATGGGCCTGGAATATGCACCTGACATTGACTCAGAAGTGAGGTCCATCTATGCACCTTTACACTTATGTAAGTGGGAAGTCCAATATGGGTAACCGATGATTAGCATCATAGGGCACTTTGGGTAAGACACCCAGTCATGATAAAAACTCTCCCAGTTAGGGCCTCCCCGGTGGCGCAGCGGTTGAGCGCTGCGCTGTGGAGCTGTCGGCAGCGGTGATGCGAGTTCGACGCCCGGCCAGGGAGAATCCCACATGGCGAGGCAGACCTCTCCTGCCTCGCCCGCTGCTCCCCTCAGCAGTGTATTTCTGATCTGCCTGTTCTGCTCCCTGCTCTGGCTCTGGTGAACCCTCTCGCCGCCCCATGCCTCTGGCCTGTACCCCAGCTTGTATGTATAAATAAAAAATAAATCTTTAAAAAAAAAAAAAACTCTCCCAGTTGGGTGAAGTTAACAGGGAACTTCTGTTTTAAAGCATAGCTACGAACACCTACAGCCAACATCCTACTTAGCAGCACATATGTAGGATAACCTACAAAATCCCCAGAGAAACTACTGGAATTAATGATCCTGGAGATGGCATGACAAGGTCAGTTTGCTCATTGTATATCATGCTAAAAACTTTGGAATTTCTTTTCTTATGTGCATCACCATAAATCTTGTTTCCATTCACCACCATATAATTGACCCCTTTTACCCGATTTACCCCTCTACCCCCTTGCTCCTTCCTTTCTGGTGTCCACTGTTCGACTTTTGTAGCCTTAGAATTTGTTTTGGTTTTGTTCTGTTTGCTCACCTGTTTTTTCTTTATCTACCACATATTGGTGAAGTTATATGGTCTTCGTCATTCTAAGTCGTCCAAGTGACTTATCCCACTAAGCATCATATCTTGTAATTCCATCCATGTTGCAAATGGAAGGGTTTCATCTTTTTTTCTAGCTGAGCAGTATTGAGTACACCACCCCTTCTTTGTCTCCTCATGTGTTGATGTGCACTTAGGTTGTTTCCAAATCGTGGCTGTGTAGATAATGTGATGAATTTGGGGTTGGAGAGTTTAGGGTGCAAAATGAACAATTGAAAGGATCTTTCAGCAGTTCACATGAGAAACGATGAGGGGGCTGAATGATAATGGGTGGAGAGCAGACTGGATCTCATTGAGGAGGCAGAAATATCAAAATAGGATGACTATGGGAGTGAGGGAGGAAGAGGGTCAAGGATAAGTTCAAGCTGTGTGAGCAGTGTTTGAAACCAAATGAACATCGGGTCTTCTAGATTGTTTAAAATGTTAAAAGAGAATAATGGCACTTGAGCACTGAGTTGAGACAGAAAAAAGAACCCACAGTGCATTTTTCAAAAGGAGCTGAAATACTTGAATTGTATGATTCAAACATGCAGGCTGAGATTATAATTTGTCAATAGTATTAAGTCATTATTTCTGTGATTTTGACCTCATCTTTTGGTGGGTGTTCTGTACAGTTTTTGCCCCCTCATGTCAACTGATTTGAGACTTGAGATTTGAGCTCTTCTCTGAAGATCTGCCAACCAATGATAATGAAGCTTTCTTTCATTAGGTCTCTGAGAAGAAACTGTAAATGGTAATGATGGTAACTGATGGCTGAAATATGACTCGTTCCTAAAGATTAATTAAGCTTAAGGTTTAAGCATAATAGTTTCACATTCTGACCTTTTTTCCTTCCTATTTTCAATTCTTTGTGTCACAAGTGAAATATTAGCAGCGTACGAAGAGACTGGGGATGAAAAATGCCTTTGCTTCCAGGAAAGCTTGCTGGTTTTTCTTTTGATTCCTGTTCATCGGGAGTAGATATTAGTCCTTCTTGTTCTACGGCTATTATTTGAAGGCAGAAAATACAAATAGAAGCCAAGAGTATATTTTAAAAATTGAAGAGCATCAAGACATCACAGTCTGAGTTGGCCATAAAGATTTACAATTACATTTCCATCACAAAGACCCTGGCCCATCATATTTGGCTGTGACCATTTATGTTTTGATTTCTGTTTCTTTGGCGGGACAACACCCCAATTAGACAGATGAGCGTTCAATTCTGATTTTGGAGCTCATCCTTGCTGGCCTAGGTTACTCCAGGCCTCCAAGGGCTAGCCTCCACTCAACCGTGCTTGGTTGTTAAAATCTATAATCCTGCTATCCATGAATTCTTAACACAGGAAAAAAAAAATTATCCAGGTTAACACTCACAGTCGTTTAAACTTGAATTACCTGGAGAATGGCACAGACTCTGCCCTGGATTCTCTATGTTCTTGCTTCTAAGTTTCTTTTGACTCTGTGCTAGATAAATTGAATGGTGGCTCTGGGGGTGGCCCAGAGTAAGGATTAGAAATGCGTTCTTCTCTCCTTAAGCCCTGTAACTGGGTCAGATGGTCTACTTTAGCCTCCTGTTGGTAAACAGTGTTCTTTTTAAAAATGTCATACCCAAGTCATAGCTGGAGAATTATTATTATAAAACTGAGTTGTGACTGTAGGTGCTGATTGCGTAGAAAAAGAACGATCTTCCTTCACCACCCACCTACTGCTAACACAATATATGGCTCACCCTTTCACAATTAAATATCATGCTGTACAGAGATTCACAGTATATCCGAGCAGAGGAAATAGGACAGGAGAAATCACCAGATTTCTGCTGCTTGCAAGGATTCCCCAGTATCTCAATCCATTCCGAGAAGAAGAAGAAAAAAATTAAATGACTCCGTGGACAAATTTTCCTTTCATCAGGGTAAGAAGTGCATTTCATTACTTTAAAAATCCTCGTTCATTTAAACAACACTAAATGCTTCCTGGTCTGGGTATATAAAATTATTGGATGGCCGCTGCTGGTCGTTCATCTGAGACCCTGATGTGCCACCGTCGATTTTTGAGAACAGCTCTGCCACTTAATGTGACAAACATCCAGCCTTGCAGTTTAAGAGATCTTTGAGAAAGGCCATCCCCACATGAAATTAATTTAACAGCAGCAATTTGTCATTTTGCCCTTCCTTTGCCGGGGGAAAAAAATGCTGGTGATTTCTTTTGACTTAAACTGGGCATTCAAAAAGCTGTTTTTATTAATGAATCATATTAAGCCACTAGTGAAAGGCTCCCTGACTCTGTTTAAATAACAGGCTATGATTCCTCTCCCCTCAAGCTCCCCCCCACCCCCATTTGGCTCCACTGCTATTAATTGAGGAGTTTCTTTGTTTCTTTCCTAATGAAGCTAACAGAACACATCTGTCAGGTGCTCGTATTCTTTGCCTGTCTATAGTATGTAATAGACCAGCTGGAGGCTATAATGCTACACAATACCCCTGGCCGTTACAGCAACTATTTATTCCTGGGCTTTTCCTCCGAAAGGGATTTGAAAAAAAAAAAGTCTGAAATTTGGGCCTAATTGCTATTTACCCAGCGATAGACACCTGTTCTAGCTGAGACATTGGCTCATGAATCCTACACCTGAGACCTTAGGGAGAGTAGAGGGGAAATTTCAAGCAGCTGCCAGTCCATTTATATATAGAGAGCTCTGACTCGCAGGGTTTGTGTGTTTGTGTGTACACACACATATTTTTATATACTGTATGTTTAGTATGCACACCCATAACCAGAGGCGATATATTAAAAGCCATGCACTATTATTTCACAGTCAATTGTGGCTCCGGAGGCTGCATACGTACTGGCGAGCTGCTAGGACTGGGAGCGCTGTAAAAATAATGCAGTGAGGCTGGATTCAATATCAATAACAGGCATGTGTCCTTCAAAAAGTCCATTCCAGGCCTCAGAGGAGAAGAATTTCTTGGGACAAATCAGAGGGAAAAATTGAATCAAACATAACTTTTCTGGGAGAGACAACTTTGTTAGAGTGATTGCCTTTGCCCAGTAGCTTCGACTTGGAGAACTTGTTTTGCCTTCAATCTTGACTAGGGTGGCACGATCTTCTGTGTAGCTATTTTTGGAAATCAACAGTGCTATTTATCCTTCTTTTCATAGTTTTCCTTTGTAATGGCTTTTTGCACGCTATAACTAAGATGAATGAACTCAATAAAATAAAAAAATAACCTACTGGACTTTAAGAACAATGAGTGGTCGCCAGAAGGGGAGGAGAGAGGGGATAAGAAAACAGGGGGAAGGAGCAAGTGAAGGGTAGCCCTGGACTTTCAGTGTGTACTTAATGTAGCACAATCGCCTGTGGTTGCTCAGTGACAACTACCTGAAACGTGTAATGTGTTGTAATGTTACCTCAGTAAAAATAAACTAAGAGAGTCCATTGTCATAATGACAGCATCTGTTCTGGGGAGTACATAAGACACAAAAGTCAAAAAGCAATTTATTGTGCAGACTCTATGTAGCATAAGTGAATATACCACCTAACATTAAGTATAATACTTAGGAATTCTATTTTATTAAGCTACTTTTAGATCACAACAATTACTGCCCTGAATTGATTAAAAGAATGAAAGTTACTGGAATAGTGTATACATACACACACACGTATATGTATGTATATATGTTCAAATACATGAATATATGTATATATGTTCAAATATATATATATATGTATATATATGATTACTATATATAGTTCCTGACTTCATGCATTGCAATTCCACTGCCCCGTTCTTGCTTGAGGCATATTTATGTGAAGAAAGGAGATTGGGATTAGAGATTTCACACAAGCTTATTGGCAACAAAACAGAAATAAAGTGTCACTACCCTGCTATTTTATTTGACGTCTAATCAGAGGACATTTCTGCTCCAGAGGGCTGGTGGGCTGAAGAGGTGGGTGGGGGGTGGTGTTAGGTGAGGAAAGAGGAGAAAGGAGAGGCAGCACCACCCCCCTTTTTTGTCTCTCGTATCTTTTTTCCATTTGGTCTGACTTTTGAGCTTTTTGGTGTACACTCCATTGGTATTGCTGGAATAGCCTGCTGGAGTAGTATTCCCATGGAATACTATTTTGAGAAATTTGGCGCTTCTGATCAAATCAAATAATGCTGCCAAAGACACCTAATTTGTTACCAAACTAGAAAATTATTTATTGTTTCTCCCAAGGGATAAACGAGCTGTATCAGATAGTGGTGCGAGAACTCATGAAATTAAATTAAAAGGGTGAAAGGAGATTTAAATGAAACATAGGAGTAAAAGTTATAAATGAGATAAAAATTATCCTAGCGATCGTACACACAACACAGGTGCACACAAATATGCACACGTGTGTGTGCATGACCAGGCTGGCTAAGCAATTCCCCTTGGCTTCATGTGCAGCCCGAGATGACCTAAGAGGCAGAGCCTTAGGAGGTGGGTGGCAAGGACAGGAGAGGTGAACAGCACTCATGTAACAGATGAGGGCTGCGCCTGGGGGCTCCCATAGTTAGAGAACTGGTGCCCTAACAGAATTTCATTTCCCAGGAGAAAGGGGAGAAAGCCTGGGGACTCAGGGTCACACCAGAACATGTGATAATGAAATTAGAAATAATGGAGGCTGGGAGAAACCAAGGCTGGATGGGTTGGTGAAGCTGTTACCTGAGAGGCACATGGGGAAACTAGACACAACATTTCGATTTGGGAGAAATAATTACTGGAGGCACATGTTAGAGAAGTTTTGGGAAATAGAAGAATCCTACGCTTGTCTCAGAGGCAGGTCATCTCCGGGTTTCTATCTGATAAGATTTTGAAAATGGTTGAATCTAGCAGCAGATCACTGGTCAACAAATTTTTACAAAAGTCATGTTACTGAAATAAATTAGTCATTTCCTATCTTTTTGTATGTGTTCAACATGAATATGATAGTCAAATTCTAATTTTGGCTCTAGTTTTTTTTGCAATCTGCAATAAATGGATGTTTACATCATGAAATGCATGCCAATAGTAATAGGCCTATGGTTAATACCTGTAAAAAAATCATGTCATAGACTTCTTCTTGGATTTCTTCGCTTGACTCTTGTACAGCTGTTCAGGAGCATCTCTGGGGAGTGTCCAGCAGTAGTCAGTCATCATTGGAGTGGACCATTTTCCCTGGTAGCTTTACTCCATTGATGCGATATCTTGATGAAAACGTTCGCCATGTTCATCACTAACCATACCACAGTTTTCAGGGAAGAAGTCCAGATGGGAATGAAAGAAGTGGACCTTTACAGACATATTGCAGCCAAGTGTCTGATACTGCATCAGCATGTCTTCTACTAGTTCCTTGTAGTTTTCTGCCCTAACATTCCCAAGAAAGTTTGTAGACACCAGGCGAAAAGCATTCCATGCTTGTTTTCGCATCACCCTGCAGCAAGTTGTTGAACCGATCATCTTTGAAGAGCTCTCGAATCTGAGGACCCACAAAAATTCCCTCTTTAATCTTTGCTTCACTGAGTCAAGGAAATTTTTCATGCAAGTATTGGAAAGCTGGCGAAGTCCGGTTCATGGCTTTCACGAAATTCTTCATCAAACCTAGTTTGATGTGAAGGGGTGGTAGCAGGATTTTGTGAGCCTCGACCAGAGCTGGGTGCTGGATATTCTCTCCAAGTGCTACATTTTGTCTGCGAGTCCATTCCTTCCGCAAGTAGTGCAATTCACTTGCTTGGCTATCCCACTCACATAAAAAACACATATATTTTGTATATCCCTGCTGCAGTCCCATGAAAAGGGCAACTAGCTTCAAATCACCACAGACATGCCAGCTGTACTTGTTATACTCAATGGAATTCAGTAGCTGCTTTAAGTTATCGTATGTCTCTTTCATGTGGACAGTGTGTGCTACTGGAATAGATGGAAGACGGTTTCCATTGTGCAAAAGCACAGCCTTAAGACTCAGTTTCAAAAAGTCTAGAAATAGTCTCCATTCTTGTGGGTCATGAGTGATTTCTAAGGTATTCATGAGGCCCAGAGTACTTTCTTTTCTGAAGAAAGGCTCCAACTGCTGGTGGTGCTTTCGATAGAAAGTAATTGTGACATCTTCTTCTAGAAGATTCCATTGTTGGGGTCTTGATCCTAGCCATTCTGCCTTGTTCTTGGATAAGTCCAAATCACAAACCAGGTCATTTAGTTCTTCCTGTGTTAGTCTGTGTGGGGTTGATGAGGCACCACAGTGAAAATCTGGATCACTGCATGCTGATGGAACAAGAGGACAGATCGGCTCACCCTTGTCCTCATCAGATGAATCAAGAGAATATTCTGCTGGAGGTTCTGGAATAGGAAGTCCCTCACCATGTGGAACTGGTCTCAATGCAGATGGAATGTTTGGGTAGACTCTTCTCGACTTCTTTGGCTTCGTTATTCCACCGGAAAGAGGAGGAACCAAGCAGAAGTAACAGTCTTTTATGTGGTTGCTTGGCTCTCTCCACACCATGGAGACTGCCAACGGCATTGATGGTCTTTTGCCATTTAACCACTGTGAAAGCTGTGTTGTACATGTAGCACAGCATCTCTACAGGGCCCAAGGCTTGTCTTGGTCACCAACCTTGCATCCGAAGCAAAGATGAGAAGCCTTCTTCACTTGAGAAGTGATCCTTTTCTTCTGGTTGGCAAATGTCACTTCCCCACAAATAGAGCATAAATTGTCCACGCTATTAATGCACTTTCAAGGCATTACTGTTCTCTATTGTGCCTAAATGGATAAAATAATAACAGTTCTATGGAACAGTAGCTTAAACTGTTTTGCACAAAGCCTGAAATATTTTCAATGCTCAACCTTTCCAACAAGGCTTCGTATAATGCACTGCTGACATCAGTTTACTTCAGCAGCCGCCTGGCAGTAGTATTGCATTGCATCAGGAAATGATGCCATCAACTCTGGATGATGTGTGCATGATGGTATTATGAAGTGAGATGCAATATTACATCATTCTAGGTTGATTTAGGATGTTGTTGCAATCCTACTGGATAAATTTACACGGTGAAACATATAAAATGAATTATATGAAATATCTTCAAAACGAGAGCTATTAAAAAATTTTCAGGGTTATATTCATGTTCAGCACACCAAGATACTACAGATTAGGGTCTTTTTAAGTCAGTAACAATCTCAGTGTTGACCAGTGTTATGTTACTGAGGGTGAGACAGATAATCTCTGAGGATAATACCTACCTTCTTGGACAACTAAATGAGATATTGTTTGCAGAACACCTAATACACATACACATAATTAGTGTCAAATATACAATAACATAATTCTTTTTCTAAGTGATTAGGTCATTCTTATAAAATGGGCAGTAAAGGCCAAGCCAGTTGGTCTATTCACATAGTGGTTCACTTTCTAGAACCCATAGTGAAGAGGCTACATCAGAAGATAAATGAACCCCAAGTAGGTCTTGCTATTCATATTAGGTCTTATACCTTCTATATTAAGAAAGATAAGGACTTTTTCAGAAGGAACCAAGAAACTAAGTGATGCAGAGATTGTACCTAGGATAGGTGTTAAAATCCTAGAGAACATATGTCATGGCCGCAATCAATGTTGCTTTTGTAATGAAGTGTTGATAGGGATACAGATTGAGATAGCAAGGCAAGCTTTGAATCCACCCTGGCACCCTATTCCTAATGACTCATTACTTGTAGGGTGAAGAATTTCATGGATCACTTGAGCACCCACACCCTTCTTTCTCCAGTCTCTGATTCACTTGCCTCAAAGTACATTTTCCTGAACCCTTCAGGCGAGGTTGCAATAACATTTGCAGCGGTTCAAAATATTCTGGATACTCTTTTTATCCTCGACACTTTTGCCCTGAATGCTTCCTTTCTATGTAGACACCAGGCACCCATCACTGTGCCCCCTGGAAGCTAGGATTTAGCACATGGCCTCGGCTCTGCCAACTGGACTTTCATATATGAGACTGGATGCCAACAAAGGCATCCTTGGAGACCAATCTCTTGACGAATATGGTGGCAAAGATGTCCTGTTTTTTAGTGCTGGTGCTGGCAGAGTTTCTAATGTCCACTGCTCAATGCCAAGTGGCATTTACAGGGTGTTTCAACAGCACACACGTTGTTGTAATTGTTCCTTTCCATGGACTATATCTCTGATCTTTCTGAAGATTCTCAGAGCTCTCTAATGCTTTTAAATAAAATCATTTTCTTACTAACAGAGTGAATTCTGTGGCTTGCTATTAAGCCTCTTTACCACTGCATATATGTTACATGGCTCCTCATGCGATTAGGGGAGATGGAAGATATTTAGCTGAATAATATCATGGAAACACCTGCCATTTACTCATTCGTCCTTTTCTTGGCGAAACAAGAAGAGATAGTTCAAGGGGTTGTTGCTGCCTTATTGCAACCCAAGAAGGGAGACAACTCCAGAAGGAATGTGGCAGTGGAAATCATGATGGACAGTCAGAAAGACACCACTGACCACTGAATGTACCCAACCTCTCTACATACTTTCTACAAGGGGAAGCCATTCATACCTCATCTGTTTACCACATTGAATTTGGTTTTGTTACCTGCAAAAGGATGCACTCTAACTTACTGAGTACTGAAAAAATAAAAAAAGAGCAGCAAGATGCTCCTGATGATATGACTCATTAGTATTTTATGAACTACTGGGAAAGAAACAAAACAAAACAAAACAAAACAAAAAACAACCCAGCCAATTAAACTGACACAATGTTTTTGTTTCTTAGAATTTTTGTTTGATACTTTCTATGAAAGCTCTTTTGTATATATTTAGACTTTTGTGTTTGTCATTTAGTGCTTCTTGTGCATACATACTCAGAAAGGAAGAGAGCAATGCAAAACATTTGTTACATATTCTAAAACTTCTCCTCATTCTCTATTTGCCCCTCCAGATCTGTTTGTCCACCCCCCTGTCTGGCTCTGTGGGGCTGGCCCCTATGGGCTGGATCTCCAGCATGGTGCCCATGGGGTGTCTTTCTT
The DNA here is from genome assembly GCA_004024925.1 of Scalopus aquaticus. Lineage (NCBI taxonomy): Eukaryota > Metazoa > Chordata > Mammalia > Eulipotyphla > Talpidae > Scalopus > Scalopus aquaticus. Next base: position 145,600 of record PVIJ01002576.1, on the reverse strand, counting down.
CAGCCAATCAAAGGCACCATCCGGAGACTGAGGACAGAGGAAGTGGAGGTTGGGGTGTCTCTTCCATCTATAGCAGTATCTCTGGCAGGAGCCTCAACCTCAGGAACTACAGCTTCATCAGTTGCCACTGAGTTCCCATCCAGAAATCCTTCCCTCTGTCTTCATCCTACAGTTAGAAATGGCTTTGTGTTGGGACCACCCCTTTGTAAGTAGTCCTTTTTAAAGTCTCTATGAACTCATTCATGGTGGATTCTGACTCAGTTTCCTGGCTGGTAGAGAATTCAAGTCTTCCAGGTAATTTTTCTATTAAAAATCTTGACCTTCTGTGATTTTGAGTCCTATTTAGTGTCACTTAGAGTGCCATTAAGAACATGAATGATGCAACATCTCTTAAAGGAGTGATCACTCTCTGCTTCAGTAATACTTTCAAAATATAATTTTGAGAGGCAGCTACATTCCTCCAAACACACTGTTTCATGAATAATAATAAATCTTGCTCCCATGCATCTTTCCAATTTTTGTGGCTCTTCGTCTTCTGATTCTTCCCTGGAAAATACTGTCTTCCAAATATCTGTGCCTTCAGCCTTTCCATTCTGTTTATTTATACACCACTGTCAGTTCATGGCTTCAAACCATCCAACACACTACACTGTCTGTAAGATAAAACCTAAATCCTCGCCTGACTATTAAGACCTTCTATAATATCACCTTTCAGGATATTACTTTTTTCTTTAAAAAACACACAAACTTTTATTGAGCTTTTGGCACTTACTGCCAGGAGCCGCGGACACAAACTTAAGAGATAGTTTTTAAGCTTCGGTGACAGACAAGTAAATAATTATACGACAGTCTAAATACCACATTTACAATCCACATTTGCTCGATTGCACTAGTTTGAGGGGCAAAAATTGGGTCACATTAATAGTAAAATATAATTTTTTTGAATATTATTTGACAATGCTTCTGAGCCACTCCAATTGATTGCAAATCCCTGGTCTTTCATTTGTTTCCTGAGTGACCTGGGGAGTGCCATCTAACCTCTCTGTGCCTTAGTTTCCTCATTAGTAAAATGGGGGTAACATTAAAAACCACCTCAGAGTTGCGAGAATTAAATAAATTATAAAATATTTGTAAAGCACCTGGAAGGTAGTACTTGTTCAGTTAAAGTTAGTATTTTAGAGATACTATTTATTTGCCTCTTTCCCATCCTATGCACACGCCTAATTCTTGTATTTCTCTCAGGGTGCTTGTGTTGACTGTTCCGCTTTTGCTATGACTCTCCTCAGGAGCCGTATGATAAACATGCATGAGCTCTGGCGCTGGTCCTGAGAAGCTGACAGACTCAGGAAGGCAGGTGATTCTTCTTTCATTCTCTTCTAGGATCTGGGGTCTCTGCTGAGTGGCATGTCTGTCTTCTCTGCATGCTCCCTCCATTTCTCTTTATTAATTGGCAGTTCTGCTCCAGCTCTTCTGAAGAGAACCCAACTGATTGGTCCAGAGATTAGCCTCCTCCAATTGAACAGACCTTTTATGTGCCAGGTTTCCCTACATAGACCAACAGCCAGCCCATAAGGGAGCCCCTTGGGGTGAGATGCTCAGCTTGGATCAGCAGGGGGCCTCCCCTGTGCAAGGACTGGGGCTGGCCTGCCCGTGTTGACTAGGGGATGTAAGCTGGAAGGTGTAAATGAGGGCATTACTGGGGACATGGTCAGTGCCATGACTCAGCACACGCTTACTAAAAAGACCTCAAAGAGCAGGGAAGTCTCCCCAAGGGAGGTCAGGTCCAACTATGAATCTAAAGACAGAGTGGATGTATCCTGGGCTGTGGGTGGAAGGGCACATGGTGAGTTCTGCTGATGGGGAGGTGCAGGGGGACCAGTGCAGCACGTGAGGCCAGGGGGTGTGACGTAGGCTGGGTGGCACATTGGAGTGCAATAGGCTATAGATTCTGAGGGTCAAGGCAGGCACATCTTTGCAGCAGGGCATTATTCAGCCTACCATGGGCCCTGAGTAAACCCGAAGATATTTATTCATGTTCATTAAAACTTGGAAATAAAACAAAAAGGTGTGAGGGATGTACTTTTAATGTCATACAGAGATTAAAAAAAAATCAGATTCACCCTAATATTATTTAATTATCTGGTGAGTATAGATTTGTGTGTGTGTGTGTGTGTGTGTGTGTGTGTGTGTGTGTGTAGAAGAACTGGAGTGTAGGCCAGAGGTGTGGGGCTGGGGGTGGGGTGGGGGGGCGAGAGGATTCACCAGAGACAGTGGGGAGCAGAACTGCTGTGGGGAGCAGCGGGCAGACAGGAGAGGTGTGCTAAACCATATGTGGGTCAGCTCCCTGGCCAGGGATTGAGCTCAGGCTGTAGAGTTGATAAGGCTGAGACTTAACCCCTAAGCCACCAGGGAGGACCTAGATGTCATTTTTTTTAAAGATTTATTTTTATTTATTTATGCATACAAGAACTGGGGTGTAGGCCAGAGATGTGGGTTGGGGGGAGGTGAGAAGATTCACCAGAGACAGAGACAGAACAGACTTTAACCCCTGTGCTACCAGGGAGGCCCCCGCTAGATTTCATTTTGCTGTGACTTACTAGTTAATGTTTCAGACATTAGGCAGGACATGTCCACTTATAAAACTTCTCAGAGATAGATGCAAATGATTATTTCCCAGGTAAAAAGGTAACCCAAACTCTGCATCATGTTAGCAAGTTTTTTTCCTCTAATTCAGCAAATACCAATATTTTCTCCTATATAATATCTGTTCCCCTTATTTTCATTCTAATCAGCTTTTCTATTTAAATGGTTAAGCTCAATTTCAGTTGGATATATTTTAACAGCGATTCATGCTCTGTTTGTATAAAACTCAGGGCTTTAACTTTTTGACAATTATATTTTGATGTTGAATTTTGTAGGAAATCATGTATGTGGCCCAGCAGAAAACTGTGCAAGCTTAGCACACATCAGTCTTTCTCCCAACTAGAAAAGTCTGCCGCAATCTTTACCTCTGATCTTTACTCCCAAACTAATCTGACACTCTCAGGGAAAGCTAATGTAGACAGAATTTTCCATTTAAATGTTGAAGCTTTAGTATTTTTCTGACTCAACTACTATCAATTTTCTCTATGTCACCATTTTTCTGTCTGATCTATGGAATTGGTGGCAATAGTGATGAATAACTGACGTGGCAGCTACGACATTTACATAATAATAACTTACTTAATGGAGCCTGACAACGAGTGCAACTTGTTTAAAGGTGGGTAAGAAAGAGGAACACGGTGGGCCGGGAAAGCAGGGAGCTGACGCCTCTGCTTGAATGTGAGAAGCAGAAGGACACACACATGACTATTGATGGGCCATGAAACCAGTTTGCAATGTGATAGGTTCCAGAAAAACTAAAATCATAAGACATTGGGGGAGAAAAAGATGTATTTCTCTTGGTTGAAAAATAAAGAGGGAAGTCATTATTGATGGCGTTCCTTTTCAAAGTAACTGGAGATGAAATTTAAATTGTCATATAAATACATTTTTAAATATGTGTGACTATCTTCTGTGTTCCCACAGTTTAGAGTGTGACATTTAAAAAAAAATTAAAAGAACATGGAAGTAAATGCAGAAAGACATAGAAGATTATTGTGTTAGAATTCTGTGGATAACCTTGTACCCTGTCAGCAACACAGACACAATTAATATGTTCCTAAAGCAACAGAATATAGCACTACATTATTAAGAAGGTATTGGGGTTAAGTAGTTCTAAAATATGGTACTGTAGTCTGATATTGTTTATCAGATAATATTCTTCATTCAGAAGGAAAAAGACACTGAAGTGCAGCAAATACTATAAGACTAAGAATTGTACCATTTCTGTATAATTGCTTATACAGGTGTAATTGCTAAAGAAATTTAAAGAAAGAAGAGCAGATCCTAAGTGATGGAGCAGGGTGGATGACGGAATCTGGTATTGTAAAGTTTTGGGGTTTTTTTTGCATAGAAGAACTGGGGTGCAGGCCAAAGGTGCAGCATAGTGAGAGGATTCACCAGAGACAGAGTAGGGAGAGCAGAAAAGGCAGATCTACTGAAATACACTGCTAAGGGGAGCAGCAGGCCGTCAACTCCCTGGCAGGTAATTGAACTCAGGCTATAGCAGGGACAGAGCTGAAATTTAACCCTTAGGCCACCAGGGAGGCCCAGTATTTTGAAAAATTGAAGGCAAATAATGCCTAGCTTGCCAATTGAACTTTGACTTTTTTCTCACCCTGATTTTCATTCCATTCCTTCATTCACTTCAAATTCTCAGTTTTACATTTTGAATTACACTACAAATCATTTCCTACATTACACCACAAATCATGCACACATTTCTATACATTTATTTCAAAACATATTTAATGCCATGGGAGTATATAAGTGGAAGAGTATGCTACAACTTAGAGATTTTATTTTAAATATATGTTAATATATCACAGGAAGATGATGAAACAACCATACCGCAGAATGTCCACAGGGCTTATCTATATCCACAAGTCTCGCAATGTTATAGTCTTCCTTCTACTAGCTTATTTTTTATATTAAATTATTTTCATTGAGGTAATGTTGGCCCGCAGCACTGTATATATTAGGGGTTAGGTTCATGCCTCTTCAGATGTATGTTACTGCATCACATTGATGACCAAGATACCCATAATCCTCCACCACCTCCATTGGGTACTCACCCTTTTATTCCCTTTCCTCCACCCTCCCTCTCTGCTAGTCTCTGCTCTGCAATCAACTATCAAGAGTTTGTATGGGTTTGATCTTTTGTGTTCTTTTGCTTTGTCTCTTCATATTCTGAATATTACCAAATTGTATTTTTTAGTTCTTACGAAAAGAAAAATGCTTGGTTTTCTAGGAATGCCTGTCAGGTAAGCAGCCGTCACTGTATTTCACTGTGCACTGAGAATATAGTTATATACACTGGGTAGGAGTGAGGAGCGATGGATGGTCCTAACTTAATAAATCACCTAGGCTAGCTTTGGTAGAAGAGCCGCTATTACCTTTCTGTTATACTAAGGCAAGAATCTAAGAAAAGGAATGTTCGTTCCAGAAGTGGGCAGGGTATTCAAGGAATGATGGTGGTGGATTTCGTTTTATGCCAGAGAAAGCAAAGTCCAGTAGAAGCATCTAAGAATCTCCCTTGAGATGGTAGAACAAAAAATGAATTCCAAGAGCTAGGGAGAATTTAAATCAAGCTGCTATGGGTACTTAGAGATAGTATTCAACAGCTCCCATTTGGCTTCCTAGGTAGGTGATGGTGGCCCCTGGATGCAATCGAACACCCCCTGAGTACTCCAGGGTTCCCCCATGAACCAAGCCCATCATAGCTCATTTAAATGCTGCACAGTATTTGGCAGGGCCAGGAGTTGCTTTTCCTCCCAGTGCTTAACCTCTTTCCCTCTAGATACAAATGTCAATATTGGATTTAGTCTGGTTGAATGAATGTGTCAGAGGGGAGATTAGTGACTGGCAGCCACAAAAGGCCTCTTCAATTGGCAAAAGTAAATTTCTCACAAATGAATCAAAACAGTTGGAGGTGGAAAAGAAGCAAGGGGAAAAAAAGCCTTGCCAAGTTGAGTCATGATGCCTCATTAAATGGATTTGAAGACTTCAGCATGGCATTTTATCGAGAAGCTCCTGGATTCACACGACAGGAAGCAAGGGGGAGGGAATGAGAGCACATACCCTAATATTCTCAACAGGGCACCCACTGCGAAAAATCTCAGTATATTTTCCTTTTTTAAAACCTGAAACCATCCTCAGCCTAGAATCAGAGTGCCTACATCATCCTAACAACCCGTAGACCATTTGACGCAATAAATGAGGCGGTAGAAGTTCTTACTCTTACTTGTGGTCACAACCATGTCTTTTCACCTTGGTTGTGCTTGCTTGCTTGCTGGTGTTGAATGTTCTTTTAAACAGTCACATCCCTGCTTTGACTGGTTAAGAATGAGGGTGGTGGTTTTGACCATAGAGTCACATTTCTTGCACAATGCTCACTCTGGCATGATTGCAAAGGTCACTGTGTCTGTGGTCAAATTAATATTCTTTGTCATTCTCAATATTATGGGCATGTTTGTTTCGGGGAACCTGCCTTCTGGGTTAGAAGGAAAAACAAATACAAGCTTTGGGGTAGAATAAAGTCCTGAATTATCCTTTTCTGGTTGAGCAAGACATGTTAACATTTATAAAGTTGGAAGCCTCAAGACAGGAGCTTGAAGGTTATGGGAGAAGGAGGAGGAAGTTCCTACTTACCTCATCAACTCTGTAGATTTGTTGAGTGCCGCTGACAGAATGTTTAGACAGGTGGCTTCCAAATCCTCAGAAAACATCATTTTCATATACGACCCACTTAAGTTGAATCTAAATTCCTCTCTTTATAAAATGACTGAGGCAAGCGATCAATATGCTAAAGTCAGAGTTATGACTGGCCCTTGTTGACAGCCCAAATTTTCTTTATCAAAAGATAAACAAGAGACCCAAGAAGTCTTCACAGGATGAATTAAAATAGCTTTGAGTTTTTTAATAAGAAAAAAAAATGCTCTATGATCTCACATATATGTGGGATATAAAAAAAAGAACTGAACTCATTGAAACAGAATAGGTTGGTGGTTGCCATGGGTGGGGTGGGGTTGGGGGGATGGATGAAGGTGGCCAAAAAGGTATAAAATTGCAGTATTAGATATGTTAGTTCTAGGGATGTAAAGTGCAGTATGGTGACTAGAGCTAACAACACCTTATTATATTTTTCAAAGTCATATTATTTGAAAGGGGAGATCTTTAAACTTCTTATCATAAGGAAAAAAAAAAACACCTTAAACTAATACAGTGCCATTTGTCAAATATATCTCAATAAGACTGACAGGAGGGGGAGAAAGAAGAATCAGGCTGTATAAGTCAGAATTAGATTTGGCTGCATTTAACAAAATTCCACCAATACCAATGTCTTCCACACCCAAGATTCATTCTCTCAACTGGAATAGGTTTAAGGATTTGGCAGTAGGATACTGGAATGGTGGTTCTGTATTTAATGGAAGTGCTTACCACTTCTCTCTTGGTATTCTGTCACATCAGCCTAATATTTTAGCAAGTTACAATATACTTGCAATTCTAAATACTTTAAAAATTTTTTATATACAGGTATATAGATGTTTAAATATAAGGACTAAATAAAACATAAGGACTAATGAAAACGTAAGGACATAGTGTAAGAAGAATTTTTTTTTCATTTTAAGAGAATTAAGACAAATGTTAATTAGCATGAAGCAGGAAAAAACGTGTGTGTATTTGTGCAGGGGAAATACTATAATCATTTTGTACTCCTCTTTCTTACAGGTATCCAGTCATTAAACCCTGACAATTCTTTCTTTAGAGTGTCATTTCAATTATTCTTTTCTCTTCTTTCACATCTATACTGTTACTGCCCCAGCTCTGACCCCTCTTGAATTACTGCAGAGTTTAAAATGGGGATCTCCTTTGATTCTTCAACATTGTTCTCATCTTGCCATTTTCCATTAAGAATATTCAGAACTTCTTACTGGCTCCAGGACAGCTTTGGGGTTCCAGAGCCCACATCAAAGACCCTTCACTATCATACCACTGTTTTCTACAAAGACTTCTCTCTCTGTCCCCAACTAAACTATCCCCTTTAATTCCTTGCACTCCCTGCTTCTGTATCTTTACACACATTCTCCCTCCTCCCTTAGAATGCCTTATACACTCATGTTAAAATCTATGTACCCCTCTACCTCACACCCACCCATTAGTATGACTGTCATTTTAAAAAAGTAATAAGAATTGGCAAGGATGTCAAGAAATTGTGACCCTGGTGATGGAGGAGATATAACTCCATTTTTAAACTCAAGGGTAAAACCAGAGGAGGAAGTGGGGATAGAAGGAATTAACATAACCATGAGTACAATCCCTAGGCACCAACACCTGGGTTACAAAACACAGGAAGGAGCTAGCCGGCAAAGATATGGAGATTGAGTCCATTGTAGAATCTCAGGTCTCTTTTCTAATTCTAGCTAGCCAGTAAACAGGAACCTTCCTCTAAGACAAGCCCCTGGGGACAGAAATAAGAGGATAAAAACCCGCCCCACCTCCACAAAGGGGCAGCCTTTTCTGCCCCCTTGTGTCTGTGCAAGAGTCCTATACTTCTTTGTCCCTTTTCCTAATAAACCTGTTCTTTACAACTGAGTCTTTGCCTAGTGGAAAAACTTGCTGTGTGCTGCCAAAGGGAGCTCTGGTGAAACCTTTCCCAGAGTGGACCCAAGGATCCCGCTCTGCTCTCAAATCCGTCAGAAAAACGACATCACTGGCACACTATTGGTGGGAATGCAAAATGATGCAGTTGCTATGGAAAGCAATATGGTGTCCTGAAAAAATAATAAAATTACCATATTGATGTCGTTTTAGAGTTGATGGATTTGAGAGTGGAGCGGGGTCCTTGGGTTCACTCTGAGAAAGGTTTCACCAGAGCTCCCTTTGACGGCACATGACAAGTTTCTCCACGAGACAGAGACTCAGTTATGCTTAAAGAACAGGTTTATTAGGACAAGGAAGAAAAGGACACTTGTGCAGACACAAGCGGGCAGAAAGAGCTGCCCTGCTGAGGGGCAGGTTTTCTAAGCGAGGCCTGCATGGTACAGGTCAGGGGCAGACAGGCAGGTCTCTGCCCTGCAGAGAGACAGAGTTGGTAAAGGAAAGCACCTGCATAGGTACAGGTGGGCAGAGAAATGGCTGCTTTGAGTTCCTGCCGGGATGGTACTGATATAACCCTCTTTCAGTTGGGAGGGGGCTCATCCTGTAGGATGGCTTTCTGTTTACTGGCTACTTAGAATTAGAAAAGAGACCGGGAGATTCTACAATGGGCTCAATCTCCATATCCTTGGCCCTAGAGACTGCTGTCTAGTGCCTGCCTATGCTCTATAAATCAGTTAATAAAGGACCAACATTGAATGATTCCACTAATATGAGCTACCTGGAATAGTCAAAAAGTGGAAAGGTGATGTCCAGGGGCTGGGAGGAGAGAGGAATGAGGAGTTATGGTTTAATAGGTAGAGGGTTTGAGGTATGTAAGATGAGAAGAGTTCTGTGCTTAGATGGTGAATGTACTTAATGCCTTTGTATGGCACATTGATTTGCCATTGGTAATTTTCATGTTTTGTCTATTTTAACACAATTAAAAAAGAAGGTCTTCTCATTCTTTGAGAAGTAGCTTACTTTCTTGTGCTTACAAGCTTTCCCCAATCCATCCCAAGTTGGACTAATTCTATTAGGTTCTCTTAGAGGTGATACTTACTCCCTACTATCCTTATTTAAAAATGAGACCACTTCTAGTTTCTTCTGCCATCCCTATTACTGCTTATTTGACTGGTGAGTTTAGGAGAAAGGACGGAGCATGGTTAAGCCACATCTCATGAGCTTCTGCCTTTTTCATCTGCCAGCCTACGGAGGGCACCTTTGTGTGGTGTGGGTTATTTTGGTGAGTGGGCTTTGCCCCATAGATACAGCCCAAAACTCTCCACTTGTGTCAGTTATTCAGGGGTCAGTTTAAGTCAGCGGGGGGTACTAGGAACAAATCTTGCCACAGATCTATAAAAATTATTTATCATTATCAGAGTCTCCACCCCAAACTGGAATAGCTTTTGATGGAGGAGATATAACTGATAATAAGGTTAGCACCAGACCCACACAAGGAGGTGGGGGTAGAGGAATCAACATAACCATTAGCACAATGATAACCAAAAATCCCTAGGCTCCAGCGCCTAAGTTACAAAGCATAAAATCGAGTAGGTATCAGACTGTAGACCAGGGGTAAAGATATGGAAATTGAGCCTATTGTAGCATCTCCTGTCCCTTTCAGATCCTACATAAATATTCAAAATCAACAGCAAACAAACCACCCTTGGAGGGAAAGAGCCCCTCCTGACTGAAAGAGGAATATATCAGTGTTGTCTCTGCAATAGCGCAGGGCAGCCATCTCTTTGCCACCTGCGCCTATGCAGGTGCTTTCCTTCACCAACTCTGTCCCTCTGAGGAGCAGCGGCCTGCCTGCCTACCTGTGACCTGTACCAGGCCAGGTCTTCACTGACCTCCCTCAGCAGAGGCAGCTCTCCTCAGGTCTGCCCGCCTGCCTGAGACCATGCAGGCCTCTCTTAGTAAATCTGTCCCTTTCCCGCTTATAATTATGTAAGTGTCCTTTCCTTTCCTGTTCCTTTCCCTAACAAACCCGGTCCTTTAAATATAACTAATTCTGTCTCGTGGAGAAACTCACTGCATGCCACTGAAGGGGAGCTCTGGTGAAACCTTTCCCAAAGAGGACCCCAGGACCCTACTCTCAAACCCATAAGCTCCAAAGATGACATCACTCTCTCTCACACACAAACACAAACCCCACCCCCATATATCTGACTTATACCCCAGCTGTTGTATACATAAATAAATAAATCTTTAAAAAAATGTTTATCATTAAGAAAGTTGACATTTCCCATATTTTATTTTATTTATTGCATCCAAACTCCAGGGGAAGAAAAAACGTCTTATACTGACTGTCTAAAACCTTTGCATGATAGCTTACATTTTGCCTCTCTCTAGACATAACGTTCATATTCTTATTTTTCTAATTCTCTCCAGGAAAAAAAAAAAAGCTCCCTAGGTAGATTGTCTATCTTCCAGGGCAGGCAGCATCTCACTGCCAGCAAGGTGAGTGCTGGCAATAGTGAAGGTTGGAGCACAAACACTTGACTTGGACTTTCTTGTCTCCTACAAATATATCATCCTTTTAACTTTATGTTATTAATATTGAAACTCATCTAAAAATTTCAGAAGAGCTTTCCCGCTCCCTGAAGCTGTTACAGGGTAACCCCATGGGGTGCCTGTCTGGGTTCTCACCAGTGCGCTTAAAAAGAGACTTAAAAACTCAAATGCAGGCACACACAATAAAATTAATAAAAAGATTTATTTACAAAAAAGGGAAAGGAAAAGATAAATGAATTGGTGAAAACATCCTATCAGTTCTGCTGAGCTGGAATCTATCACCCACTCAAGAAAGACTGGTAAATCCACACCATGAACAATAGCACCCCTCCAACCTCTCAGGTCTGGTTTTTAAGTCCCAAAAACCCCTCCTTAACCTCTCCCTCAGTCCTCAGTATCCTTTCTTCGGTGATGATGGCATTCTGGGATTCATAGTCCTAGGTGTCTTGGATCTCTCTGGCTTGAGGTGGGGGTGGGGTCTTGGGACACTCCCCTTTCCTGAGGACCACCCTCTTACAAAGCCTCAAGCACATGCATGGAAGCTGATGGGGACTTCCTGCAGGTTAAGAGAAGAGTCCCTGCCAGGCTCCAGTTTCTGGTGCAGAGGAAGCTCTTTAGGGAGTGCTGTGTTTTAGCAGCTCCTTCTCTCTGCTCTCGTCTTCCTAAAGGTCTTAGCCACCGTGGCCTTGCCCTAGGTTGTTGCACCATGTTATAAAATGGCCAGGGATCCATGTTCTAAAGCATAAATGAAAAATGGCAACACCAGTCAAATCTGACCTCTGTTATAGGTCTTAAGCCAGGTTGGCTTTTTTAAGAATTAGTTACCAACATTTAAAAGTGGAGAGATCTTGGAGAACAATGTGACCTCAACTTCCTTTGATGAATTAGATTAGCTGTAGGCCTCTGAAGAAGGTAAAATCCCCCTAGAGCTAATCAACTGCAGCTCCTTGAGACGCAAAGTTCTTTTTAATTTCTCACTGATCCTTCCTGCTTTATAGCACCTACCCGGCCCTGCAGGCGTTTCTATCTGCAACTTTTGTTATAAAATGTTTTGGTGTCTCCTGTGACACATCCTGAGGCCAGTAAGCTCTTTGAGGGCCACAGTATTTGTGCAAGATTCCTTCAGTTTTGGGATAGTTCTCTACATTTCTTCATTGTAGTATTTGGGGGGGGGTGGGGAATCTACCTTGGGGATGGGTTCTTACTGCTGAGGTCACCTGGGAGGTATGGAATACAGAACTGACTTGTCCCCTCTTCAGCCCCCGTCTCCTGGTGTTAACAGGGACTTCAGTGGAGACTTGGGTCATCTAGAAGTTCTCATAATTATCCTTGATTACATCTAGAAGCTCAGGGAGAACATTTGAGAACACTCACTCTATCCCAATGACTAGGGTCAGGAAACCAGAGTGGGAACCGATGGATAAGAATAGAAAAGGTGGAAAGGAGGTGCCACAAGACCAGAAAGTGATTAACATGGTGGTTAAACCAACTTTAGGAACTAAAAATCCTTAGTCCCCAAGGCACAGACCCAGGCAAAGTGTCAGATGCTGTTAATGTCACAAGACAAAGACCAGAGGTAAAGATGTAGTGACCAGAAGTAAAAATATGGAGATTGTGGGCCATTGTAGAGTTTCCAGTCCATTTCAAATTCTATGTAGTGATCCAAAAATCAACAGCAAACAGGCCACTCCACAAAGGAATGAGCCCCTCCCAAGAGAAGAAGACCATAGCAGTGCAGCCTCTGCCTTCGGGGGCAGCCATCCTTCTGCCCACCTGTGACTATGCATGTGCTTCTTTTCACCAACTTTTTCCCTATGCAGGGCAGCGGCCCTCCTGCCCACCCGTGACCTGTACCACTCCAGGGCTTCTCTGCACTGACCTCCTTCCGCAGAGGCGGCTCTCCTCAAGGCCGCCCACCTGCCACCATGCAGGCCTCTCTCAGCAACCTGTCCCTTTTGGGGCAGTCCTTTCCGCCCACTTGTGTCTAAGCAATTGTCCTTTATTCTTCTCTCCCTTTTATAATAAACCTGCCCCTTTGATACAACTAACGCCTCTGTGTCCTGTGTTTCACCTGGAAACTCACTGGTGCTGCTGAAAGGGGAGCTCTGGGGAAACCTTTCCCAGAGGAAACCATTGGTGGACTCAACATCGTCAAGTGTCAGTGTCTCCCAGAAAGACCCTGGAATGATAATTAAGAATATCTCAGCTAGTGTCTTGGAGGGCCAGTTAATATAAAAACTTCTCATTTTTTTGTTTTTGATTTATTGAATTTATATTTATTTTCTTATACTGTTCTGATGGAGATATAATGCAAAATAAGATTAGAACTAGACCCACACAAGAAAGTGGGGGTAGAAGAAGTCAACATAACCATTAGCACAATCCCTAGGTGCCAGCTCCTAAGTTACAAAGCATAGGTAGGAGCTAGACTGCAGTCCAGGGGCGAAGATACGGAGATTGAGCCCACTTTAGAATCTCAGGTCTCTTTTCTAATTCTAGCTAGCCAGTAAACAGACAGCCATCCTCGAAGATGAGCCCCTCCCAACTGAAAGGCTGTATCAGTGCCAAACGGGCAAGAATTCGGGGCAGCCATTTCTCTGCCCACCTGTGCCTATGCAGGTGCTTTCCTTTACCAACTCTGTCTCTCTGCAGGGCAGCGGCCTGCCTGTCTGCCCGTGACCTGCACCATGCAGGCCTCTTTTAGCAAACCTGCCCCCTCAGAGGGGCAGCTCTTCCTGTCCACTTGTGTCTGTACAAGTGTCCTTTACTTCCTTGTCCTAATAAACCAGTTCTTTAAGCATAACTGAGTCTCTGTCTCGTGGAGAAACTTGTCAAGTGCCGCTGAAGGGAGCTCTGGTGAAACCTTTCCCAGAGTGAACCCAAGGACCCCGCTTCATTCTCCAAACCATCGACTCTAAAGCGACATCATTTTCACTGAGCTTAATCCCTTCCAGCTCCATCCAACCTGCTGCAAATGGCATGAATTTATCTTTTCTCATCGCTGAGTAGCATTCTTTTGTGTATATAGACCACATTTTCTTTTCTTTCTTTTTTCTTTTTAAATCCACATCTTCTTGATCCATTCATCTGTTTTGGGTGCATTTAGATTGTTTTCATGTCTTGGCTATTGTTAATAGTGCTGCAATAAGCATAGGCATGTAGGTTTCCTTTTAAATTAGTGTTTTTGTGTTCTTTGTGTAGATTCCTAGGAATGGAATCACTGGATTATATGGTAGATCCATTTTTATTGTTTTGAGGGTCTTTCACACAGCTTTCAATGTGGCTGGACCACTTTACATTCTCACCAGCAGTGTAAGAGGGTACCTTTTTCTTCACATCCTCACCAGCATTTGCTGTTGCCGGGTTGTTTTTTTTTTTTTAACATAGGCCATTCTCACTGGTATGAAGAGATATTTCATTGTGCTTTTGATTTACATTTCTCTGATAATAAGTGATGTTGAACATTTTTTTCATATGTGTGTTGACCACTTGCATTTCTTTGGAGAAGCATCATTTTAGTTTTTCTGCCAATTTTTTGATTAGGCTCATTGCTTTGTTTTTGTTGAATTGTTTAGCTCTTTGTAGATCTTTGATTTAAGTTCCTTATCAGTTGTATAGTGTGCAAATATTTCTCCCAATCAGTAAAAAATTCTCAGTTCTACGCCTGTGTTGTCTTCTGTCATTAAAAAATCTACTGAGGTGTCCACTAGCTACCCTAGGCTATTCCCTAATTATTGCTAAACAATTCCATTCTCTAATAATTTTCGTTAAGAAAAATGAAAAAGTTAGTGACTTGTTAGTTAACTCTGTTTTTTTTTGCATTCTTAATCAGTTTCCAAAGGATCTAGCAAGCATCTCAGCAGTAGTTGAGGTTACCTTGTTTATTGGGAGTGAGGGGGTAGATACAGAACTATAGATTGGCTATATCAATCTTTGTGTTGAAACTTTTCATAGTTCAGAATACTTTGCTGCAATTAGATGTAGCTGATTGTATAAAATGAATACAGAGGCCAAAGTAATAACAGAAAATAATCTGGGGGGCCTCCCTAGTGGCACAAGGGGTTAGTACTATGAAGCTACCTGCAGCCACTGCAGCATGAGATCTATCCCCAGCCAGGGAGCTAACACAACATGACACAGCAGACCTCTCCTTTCTCTTCCGCTGCTCCCCTCAGCAGTGTATTTCAGTCAATTTGCCTGTTCTGCTCCCCACTCTGTCTCTGGTAAATCCTCTCACACATCCCGCCCCCCACCCCACACACACACCTCTGGCCCACACCCCAGCTCCTGTATGCATAAATAAATCTTTAAAAAAGAAAGAGAAAAAAAATCTTAACAAATAACAGGTATATAGTGCTTAGTATATGCTAGGGACAGCTAAAAGTGTTTAGTCCGTTTGACAACTCTAGGAGACAGGTGCTATTATCCCCCTGCTTCCCAACCTAAGTAAACAAAGGCTAGATGATATGCTTAGATTCCTAAAGCTTAGTAGTAGTAGAGCTGGGATTTGGACTGAGGTAGTCTGACTTCAGAGTCCACACTCTTAAGCAAAAATGTCTTTCCCTACAGAATTGGATGGTTCTTTTGAAACTGGGTTAGGTATCTTTACACTTTATGGTACGTGACTTTCATAGAAATTAACTTTATATCAAAGTGTTAATAGGGGCATAGTGATAATAAGACTTAGTTTGACAATGTAGTAGAAACACCTGAAATATACACCATTTGCTATGACTTATTTTGATTCTTCCTAAGATTTTATATATTACATTATATAGTAACATAATTTTAAAATTTTGTTTTGGGGTTGTAGACAAGCAAAAGAGACTAAGAAGAAGTATTCAGTGGGTTAGGAAAATGAACAGTGCGGAAGAATAAAGTGTAATAAGGATTAGGGAATGGTTGAGTATTTTGTGTATTTTTCAGAAACTTAGTAAACTGGTGAAACTGAAAGTTATTCATTAAGTGTGTCAACATGGAAGTGTTTTTGTCAAGAAAAGTTTTTTTTTTAAAAGATTTATTTATTTATGCATACAAGCTGGGGTACAGGCCAGAGGCGCAGAGTGGCAAGAGGGTTCACCAGAGACAGAGTGGGGAGCAGAACAGGCAGACTGACGGAAATACACTGCTGAGGGGAGCAGCGGGTGAGGCAGCAGAGGTCTGCTGTGCCATGTGGGAATCTCTCCAGCTGGGCGTCGAAATCATGTCGCTGCCGACAGCTCCGCAGTGCAGTGCTTAATCACCGTGCCACCAGGGAGGCCCAAGAAAAGTTTGAATGAGTGGTGGAGAGGAAGTTCAATTGAAATGGGCTGAAGAATTAATGATTATTTCAATTTCCAGCAATATAATGGACTAAATAATCTGAAAAACCTCCCTATATCAACACTTAGAAATGCTTTGTGAAATATAACAAATATGAGTTGTCAAAAAAGTTAGGGCACTTCATGTGAGTAGAATTATTTAGAAATAAGAGTCATAAACCAGACGATAAACAAGAGAACAGAGTAATGTCCTCAAGGACATCTACAAATCTCATTAACATAGACACCAGGATTTGAATGAACTACCTCGGAGAGGAGACTAGATTTTTTTGCAAGATGGGGGAGTTGGAACTGATACTTCTACAAAAACCTGGTACCTCTACCTTTCATCAAAAGGAAGACGGCATAACCCTGCCTGAGCTTTCCAATATAACAATTGGTCAATTCTCATGTCAGTTTTGATTTTGGAGTTTTACTACCTACAAGATATAAAAGTCCTTATATTTAGAAATTAATGTAAAGTCATGCGAGGGTATTTGACAGAAGAAAAGTAAATTTGCTCTGGAAAGACATACCTATCATTCAGGCCTCACAGTACTCCCATAGTTAAAGCCACTCTAATGATATTTATAATAAGATTTATAATAAGAAAACAAACAAAAAGTACCCAAATTTGTGTGGAACCACAAAATACCTTAAATAGCCAAACAATCTTGAGAAAAAAACACAAAAACAAAGGTCTCATGCTCCCTGACTTCAAACTATACCACAAAGCTACTGTAATCAAAACAGTAAGATACTGAAATACAAATGTGCATACAAATCAGTCGAACAGAACTGAGATCCCAGAAATAAAGCTGCAAAAGTTTGGAGGACTAATTTATGACAAAGGACCCCAAAACATACAATGCAGAAAGGAAGTCTCTTCAGTAGATGGTAGAGTCACATGCAAAGGAATGAAACTAGCCTATCTTATATAACATACTGAAATTAATTCAAAGTGGATTAAAGACTTGAATATAAGACCTGAATGGGTGAAGAAGATACTATATATATATAGATATATAGATATATATGGTGATATACAGTGTGATATAGATAATGGAATGGTACTCACCCATGAAAAGGAATGAACTCTTGCTATTTGTGAAAGTATAGATTGATGGTATTAATGCTGAATAAAAAAGTCAATTCAGGAGAGACAAATACTCATGTTTTCACTTATATGTGGAATTTAAAAAATAAAACAAACACAAAAGCAAAACAAAGCTAAAATCATAGAAACAGAAAATGGATTAGTACTTACCAGAAAGGAATATGGTTGGGAAATGAACAAAATGGGTGAAAGAGATAAAGCAATACTCACTTCCAGGTACAAAATAAAGCCAAAAAAATATAATGTACAGTGTGGCAACTATAACCATTAGTACGTTATCGCAAATTTGAAAGTTACTAAGGTAGTAAATAGACTTACTGTGATGATAATTTTGCAACATATGCAAATATCGAGTCATTATGTTGTACACCTACAGCTAGAATAATTTTATATACCAATAATAATTCAATAAAAGTAGGTATAGATGAAATTCACAAACATCATTTTGAGTGACTAAAACAAGGTGACAAAGCATTCCATATGACATTATTTAAAGAAAGTATATATACAAGTTTACAATATCACATAGGAGTGAAAGAATAAAGAAAAGGAGGTGATAAATAATCATATTTAGAATAGTGATTACCTTCCAGAGAAAGGAAAGGAGATGATATTTATGATGAATATGCAGATTTCAAAACATATGCATGATGTTTAATTTCCTAACCTGGTTGTTTACTGTTATTCTGCATATATTTTTATGTATTCTGAAAAATTAAAATAAAATCGAGGGTTGAATGGGTCTGGGTAGTCAATTTTTGAGATGTTGGACCTAAGAATAACTGCAAGATGATAAAACTTGAAGGTAACTGTGAATTCAACAAAGATTTAGTCTTATAATTATCTCTTTTCTTTTGAGTTAATAATGGAAAGATATTAGCAGCCTTGCTGCATACAGTGTCCAACCCCAGAGAGTGTCTTTTGCATGCCATAGAGACTGTTTGAAACCTGAGGGATAACTGAACATGCAAAAGAGAAGCTGGATAATAGGAAGGAAGAGACTATAGAGGGGGCATATATTGAGTGATTTTTTTTATAGTTTCCCAGAAAATTAACTGGGGGAAAAATGATGGCTATTAATGGAGGCAGTTGCATAGATTTGGAGATATGAAGATAAGTGAGTTCCTAAGTAGCGACTTCAGTTCCTCAGTGAAGTGGAGAGAGAGAACCTGGGGCAAGTTAGTTCAGAGAAGATGTGAAATGGTCTTTCCTAAGAGAGTGAACTAAAGCTCAGGAAGCCAATGTAATTACCAACAGTAACAAGTGCCCTTTTGAAGGTAGAGAAAATAATTTTATAGTGAAGAAAATCTTCTGCATTATAGGCACATCTTCATGGTCATTCAGTTACACTTTATTGGCACAGAAAAGGACATCTGAGAGGAGGGAAGATCAAGCATTTGTGAGGTCAGGCCAAGTGAGGCTATGTCAAAGTGATATCAGGGGTTGGGGTGAAGAAGACTTATGCTTATGTTATACTGAGATGGGAGAATGTCCAAGGAATTGCTAGATGATTCTTGTGAAGCGAGGAAATTACCACACATAGAAGGATGACTGTTATTCAAGCCAGAGGAGTTGTCTTAAAGGAGTAAGTTGAGAAAACAACTTGTACTTGAGAGGGTGAAAAGAGAAGCAGTTAACACTAAAGGAGAGTCATGTTTCAGTTAATGAAAGAAGGTAAGTGTGGGTAGTGTTTCAGTGAGAAAATTAAAATTTATGAGACATAACTGAAGAGAAATTTCTAGAAGGCACAGTGGGAGGGATGTTTTTCGAGGAGTGTGTGTGTGTTTAACTGATTCAGGGATTTAACGCACAATTTGATGATGAGTGACTAGAAGATAAAGACTGGAGAAGCTTACTACATGGTGACTGAGGCAAAGGAGACTGTGGAACATTCTGGATTTAGTTCTAATGGTCTTTTGGAAGAACATGGGTTACTTGGATTCAGCCTTATAGACCAGGTTTCATATGGGAAGATGGGGAATTTTTGACAGGACAGGCATACTTGCTGCAGTAGAACTGGATTCTGGGGCTTCTCATGGAGATTTTCACTTTTGAGAACCTATTCTAAGGAGTTAATCACTGTGGCATACATATTTATGTATGAGGATATTCACCATTACCTTATTTTTAATAAAAAGATCTCAAAATATGTTAAATATCCAACAATTTAATAACTGGTCAAACAAATTCTGACACAACCATGATGAAAATCTGTGCAAACATAAAAGTATTATGCAGAAATGTATTCAGTTTTTAAGGGGGAAAGTATAACATATACATTCATATAATTATGTGCAGATAAATTTAAGTGACTAGCTATACTCTGATTCTTACGGTGGACATTGAGTTTACTAAAACATTAATAAAATAAGAGAAGGATATGAGTAGATAAAGGGTATAGTATCTCATGATCCAAAAATTATAATTGATCAATTGTGTTCATCTCAAGTTCAATTAAAAGAATAATTTACCACATGATTTCAGTTATTTATTCTTGGATAACAAGTCACATTCAATAATTTAAAGCAATAAACACTTATTTTCTCAGTTTTTCAAGGCCAGGAATTTAGAAGCAGCTTGGCTGGAGGGTTCTGTCTCAAGAAGTTGCCATCAGGATGTCTCCAGGATTGCAATTATCTGAAAGTTTGACTGGGGTCAATGTCCCACTTCTAATACATCTCACTCACAAGGCTCTTGGCAGGAGGCCTCAACTCCTTACTTTCAAAGGATTGCTTGTCTTCACAGCATGGATGGTGGCTTTTCCCAGAATGGCTAATCCAAGGGAGAGTGTAAGAATGAAGCCACAAAGCCTTTCACCATCTACTTCAGAAGTCACACACTCTCATTTCTATCATACTCTACTCATTAGAGTCACTACTCAAGAACAAAGAGATGCATTTTTGGCAAGCTGAAAGTTGGGTAGGAAAGCATTACTGTGGTAAGATGTAGGGGCTGTGGTTGGAGCAGTGAAAGATTTGTTCACCTCCCATCATTAGAACACTTTTGAAATATTAATCTTATTCCAGTAAGGATTCTCCCCTATCTTTTCAGCACATGGAGTATTAATAGATTGCCTTATAATTATAGCTCGCGTCGCCTTACCTTTTCACTCCATGTGCAGATGCTTTCACCTAGTTTGTGTATTACTTTAATTTACTGATATAAAATACAAGTTCTCAATATTTACTATCATCTACGTGGTCTGAAAGTCAACACTTCATCTACTCCACACATTACTTCAAAGCATTTCTCATCAATATCCATTCAGGATCTGCTTGTATAGTTCTACTGCAAGTGACTCAATTTCTTACTGCCCTGTAAAGTTATTTTATATAAACTTTTGATTTTAAGACTGAATCTGTATTCTAGAGAGCTGACATATCAAAGAGAGAAAGTTTACAAGACAGTTTACAACTGTGGTGTCCTGTGTTAGTTAGCACAGGCTGCCATAACAAAATACCTCAGACTGGGTGGTTCAAATAACAGAAATGTGTTTTATCACAGTTCTGGAGGCTGGAAAGTACATGATCAAAGTCCAGCAGGATTCAGTTTCTGATGAGATCGCCTTTTCTGGATTGCAGATGGCTGCCTTCTCCCTGTGTCTGCATATGAAAGGGGGGAGATGGTGAAGGGAAAGGTAGAGGGCGAGGGAAAGAGAGAGGGAGAGGAAGAGAGAGAGGGAGAGGGAGTTCTTTCCTCTCTTTTCTTAGAAGGACAGTGATCCCATTATGAGAGACCCAACCTCATGGCCTCATAAACATAACCTCCCAAAGCCTTCATCTCCAATACTGTCACTATCATGTCACCTTGGGGGTTAGCGTTTCAACATATGAATTTGGGAGGGGGACATAGTCAATAGCACAACGCATAATATGACTCAACTGCTTTTAACACCTGAGAGCAGATAAAAGACTTTTGCCTTTAGTCTTTTATGGAGCTCATCTATGATACCTTGATAAGTGCTTTTGCAAGAAATGATCTTGTAAGGATTCTTTCTCCTATCTTCTTCAACTTGGGCATTGAATTTGGGGTAATGTTTTTGCCACGGGTCAGTTTTGTCTTCTTCAAAAAAACAGAGAAACTAGGAAAAGTTCATTACTGGCTATTGGCCTGATTCTTCAGGATATAAACAATGAATTGCTAGTATTTACCTAGGAGGTTTATAATGATTATTTTATGCTTTAAATTCAATCCTGATTTTTCTGCAAATGCAGCATTCAGAGGAAAAGAAAGAACTCAGCTGTCTGTACAGACATATGGAAATTAATGATAGAGAGACTGCACAGTATATTTATTAACCAAGCTCATATAAATCAAAATTTTCAACCATTTATTAAACTAATAGGATTGTTTAGAAAACATCAAAGAATTCTTTATTAGGTAAATAATCATGTTTATCCTCTCAGTTATGGGGAAAAGCAAATCATTCACACTGCATTTACTTTGCTTCATCAGATTTCATTTCTCTTAAATGTCAGCCGTTGAAAATTTCTACCAAACAACCTGGGGAAATAGTCCAAATTTCTATCAGGCTTTGGTCACTTCTCCAGTCTAGGAAAAGGAAGGCTGCTTGCTTCTCAGATTTCCTTTTCTTTCTTCCCAACTGGGTAAATAGTCCTTGAGGCTTAAAATGGATCTCCCATACTAAACTCAAATTTAGGTAGTTAGTTGGTCACTTTTACCAACTCTATTTTTTTTTCTTATTGACTCATCTTGTGACAGTTTTTGTTTTTTTATTATATAACCACCCTGCACTACTCATTGGCCTGCTTTGCCAATTAGGCATGAGGCAGAGTACCTTACTAGATGGGACAATTCTCTCTGATTCACTCTTCTCCATCACATGGCCAGCTGATGAGGGCTCAGGAAACACTGACTTTTCCCAAGGTAAATAGGAAGAAAACACAAATAGGAAATTGAATCAGCTGCTTGATATAGAGGACATATTCCATGTTGGTTATTTTGATTTGTACCATTAATATTTTCCTGAAAAGATATTTCTATAATTCAGAATTTTCTAGATAAAAATGCACTTTAGCCACATTGTCATACACTGGGGCAGTTACATTATTTCACTCATTTAGGAAATAGCTATTGATCATTCCAAGGCCAGTCATTAGGTATAGTGGGAAAAATGTCAATTTATTGACTAACTCAATAAGCATTTATTGAGTGCCAGTTGCGTGCCATTTACTGTTCGCAACCCTGGGTACATATAGGTGAACAAAAGCCCTGATCTCAGGGAGCTGTCCATTAGTGGGTATAGACAGATAATAAACAGGTAAACAAGCATATAAAAATAATTGTCAAGTAGCAGCAAATGTTATAGTCTAAGATTGCATTCAGTGCAATAAATAATTCTTAGCATGCATCATGGTCTTTATGTTCAAAATGATAGAGCATCACAAACTCAAAGAATAAAATAGTTACCTGTGAATCCATACTCATATAAATAAATGATTGAATAAATAAACACATAAGAGTGGAAGAATGGACAAATCCTCCTACAGAAGAATTCCAAATAAAATACTGCCCTCTCCAGAAGGAAGTACATAATTCCTCTTTTTTGAGTCTGATCTGGACCTAGTGACTTGCTTCCAAAGAATGAAGGATAGAAAGAGAAAAACAGGAATTTTACAGTGAAGAAAATGAATGAATAACTCCTTACCCAAGTGATTCAATTTAATATCACCAGGGATGAATTATACTGATACCATGAACTCTACAGTGATGCAAAAAGGGCATTTTACCTTGAAAGAAGCTCTCCTTCTATCTAAATTAAAAAAAAAAGTTCACAAAAATTGAACAAGAAAACAGATAGAACCAGGAAAAAAAGAGGGAAAATGGCAGCAGAAAAACACTCATAAATGTAAATATACTGAACTTAGCAATCAAAAGGCACAGAGTTGTGAGAGGGATTAAAAAACAAGATGCATTGCAGGTGTCTTCATGGTCTAATGATATACATCTGAGGAGGTGAGATCCTATGTCTCTGAATTACAGTTTTGTAAACCATTATTACTACAAGATTCATATCCATTCCTTGATCAAATTCCCTTCATTTGTTCCCCCAAGACACTGCTGCAGGGGTGACTTCACCCAAGAAAGCAGTGGCGAACTGGATTCTTCTCAGACATCAGCTCCCATTGGTTGGTAGCAACTTCCAATGTTGTTCCCAAGCCTCTGAGTTTATTTCCAAGGATAAATAATGAAAGTCTTCATCCATTAGCAGGACGCCTAGGGAAGTTGACACACGTAGTAGGCAGTTTGTGAGTTCTGTATTTGCCATCTCTGGTACTGACTCTTGTTTTTTAATCCCACATCCTCAATTAGGGGCTTATTGGCCAATCAGTACCATTGGGCTGGACAAGCATCCCAGAGCCATAGGCTTGACTGATGGCATTAGTAGAAAGCTGAAGCCAGACGCTTTTTGGTTATAAGCCTGTAATTAAACTGGTTTTATTTATTGTCTAGCATGTGCTTATACTAATGTAGTGATTCAGACTGGCTGTTGAGAGACATATGGTTTGTGGCTCTTGTAAAAGATCCCACTCCTCAGTTCTAACCTCATATTCTTGTGATTAGATTTTTCTAACTCCACAGTCAAGGGCAAAAGTATTTGTAAAGTCACCACTGGAATTTGAAAGAAACATGAGATATATTCTACCCTATCAAGGCTCATTTATATTCTGAGCAGAGTCTACTGACCTAAGTTTGCTAAATGCATAAATTTCCAGGTACTTGCAAAATGCCAGGGTCATAAATCTTCTCTTAAAAACAAAGCTTATTTATTTTCCTGGGAAATAAAGTGTTTTTCTTAATGGAAAATATAACTCAAAGAAGCTCAAAGAAAAAAATAAAAAAACAACTATTCATGCATGATTCCACTTGTCAGAGTCAAATACTAATTTTCAGTGCGCAAGTTAGAAAACACAGATAATTGGGATAATGTCACTTACACAATCTTGTTCTGATTTCTTCAGTTAACAGCATATCAAAAGTATTTCTGCATTATTGCTAACTCTTTGCTAGCATCATTTAAAAGTGTTGTCTATTTTATTATGTTCATTTATCAAAATGTACTAATCCATTTCCCTAATGCTATTTTTATGTAAGTGAGGAAGGTGCTAAATTGCTATAATCTTTAAATAAGCAAAGATAGTAATATTTCATTGACTTACAGAATCCTAAACCTGCCAGAGTGCCTTAGAGTGAGTGGATTACAATGCTTTTATTTTTATTTTGTACAAGGGGAAATTGAGGAGCAGTTCTCTGATTTGGCTGGTATTACCTAGCCAGCCAACAGCAGTAGCAAATTTATAGCCCTACGCTCCTGACAATTATACATACATCAAAAGGAGAAAGTACTTTTCTTTAGCAGGTATTCAGCACACTGCCTAATACTTGCAGTCCTCGATAGCTAGGTGTGACTCAATCAGAAAGTAAAACAATTGACTGAAGATAAACACATGCAATTTGCAGCAACATGGATGGAATTAGAGGGGATCATACTCAGTGAAATAAGCCAGAAAGAAAGAGGAAAATATTGAATGGTTTCACTTATAACAGGACTATAGGGAAACCAAATAGGAGAGACACTCAGCAAGGGGGCGGGGGGAGGATAAGGGCACAAAATGGAGTAGAAAAGGACACAAGGGACCACGGAGATGGATCACGGGTGAATTGGTGGTGGGTTACCCAAGAGGAATACAAAATGTAAAAGATATAAATAACAATAAAAATATATATTTTAAAAAACAATCGAGAGCTTCTCAGTCTGCCTGTAACATATGAGTGTGGGCTGGTCAGTCAGAAGAGTTGGAGCCCTTATCGAAGTTGGAGAGAGGCCTTCAGGGGAATGCTGTCTGGGAACATGGACTGCAGCTATGCTTTTGCCTGACTGTGCTTATGTAAGAGAGTGGTCCTCAGGAAAGGGGAGTGTCCCAGGACCCCACCCCCACTTCAAGCCAGAGAGATCCAAGACACCTAGGACTACGAATCCCAGAATACCATCATCACCAAAGGAAGGATGCTGAGGACTGAGGGTGGAGTTAAAAAATGGTTTTGGGGATTTAAACACCGGACCTGTGAGCTTGGGGGGGGGGCTATTGCTCATGGTTGTGGATTGCCAAGTTTTTTTTGAGTGGGCCGTAAGATTCCAGCTCAGCAGAACTGGTAGGACGCATTCACCAATTTATTCTTTATCTTTTTCCTTTCCCTTTTTGTAAATAAACCCTTTTATTAATTTTATTGTATGTGTCTGCAGTTGAGTCTTTTAAGTCCCTTTTAAGTGCACGGGTGAGAACCCAGACAGACACTCCATTTATATCGGGCTGCCCTGTAACAGTTAACTGAGTTCAGCATAAGCAAGTCCCTGAATCTCAGCTCTCCCACTTTTCTTGATTATTTGTATTATTTTAATAATTTATTTATTTATCTATATCTTCCACCATTATGCATTTTTGTACATTTGCTTTCTCCTCTCAGCTATAGTCCCTATAAAATTCCCACCACCCATTCACCCGCGCACCATCACCATAGTCTTTTGTGCTCTTCCTTCCCCTGTTTTGATCCCTCTCCTTCCCCTCCCCTGCAGAATGTCTGATTTATAGTCCCACTTTTCAATGAGTGAACAATATTAATTGATATTTTCATGCTCTAACTTCTTAGCCTGCTCCTTTTGGTCAAGCAATTAGCATTTTGGGTTCTGTGCTTGGGAGTATTAGTATCATACTAATACAATGGGGATCCCCCCTTTTTTTTAAATGTCCTCAGATACACTTTCAGCTAATTTATTCATTTCCTTCAAATTATTGCTCAAGCTCATCTTCTCAATGATGTTTATCTGGACGACTCTGCTTCATGAGGTAAATGGGTCCCCCTTAAATGTCTCTATTTCCCTTAGCCTGCTTTACCTTTTCTTTATTGCATAAAATTATCATTTACTTTTGGTGGTAGGTGTGGTATGGTCACATACATCTCAAGAGGTGTGAATCTATACCCCTAACTCATATAGCACTGTAAACCAAGACTACTCAGTAAAAATACAATTTAAATTTTAAGAAAAACAAAAACTTATCCCTAACATAATAAGTTTTAATTATTTCTTCTGTTTATTGTTTTTATCTCCTCCCTTTTACCCATGTGATGTCAAACCAGGTTGAGGTCTTTGTTCACTGATAGACAAAGTGCCTGGAACTGTGTCTGACCTATAGCAGATGATAAAGGTATAATTCTTAGATTCAGAGTACCACAACACCTTGAAATTGATTGTATATGGGCGCATATACTTATAAATACATGTATGCAACTTTCCATAAACCTGTATCACAGAAGTTAATTACACAATCAAAGGCAACTGTGATAAAAACCAGTTCTGAAACTATGATATTCTGTTTATCTATGAAATGATAATTGATTTGGGAATTTCTTGGGAATCATTTAATTAGAAAAAAACATGTGAAAGTAACAATGTGTTTTATGCCATGGATTCTTGACCTGTACTGGCAAACCTAAAAATCTTCCTTGTGAAAACCAGTTCAAAAATAAGAAAAGAGAACATATTCATGTGCAGGCAAAGAAATACTGGGAGTATCCTTCTGAGCAAAAAAAAAATCTACAGCATGAATGATAATGAGGTTGGTAACTGATGTTGCTCTGTTAATAATAATGCTAATACTCTTAATTATTGTACGTGGAACTTTTCATTTGAAAGTCTCCAGGTGCTTTATAAACATTAATTAGTGACATTTCACAACACTCTAGTGAGACATGTTAAGTATTATTATACCCATTTTATATCTTTAGATAAAAGAGTTCCTAAAGGTCATATAGTAAGACAAAAATAGAAACTAAAGTAATAGTTGGAAACCCCCCTCCCCCAATTTTACTTCATCTACTGGTGTCTGTAGGGGGTTGAGTCCCTTTCTCTTTGAATTGATTCATGTACTGTGGCACATTCTGTGAGAAGTTGACATCAAAGCCATATTAAAATAGAGCAGGAGGAAACCACTGCAGAAAAAGCTGCTTTACTCTCCTCTTTCAATTGGATCTGAGCCTTACACTGGGCCAGATTATCAACATTCAAAGAAACTAAAAAGAAAAAGAATATCCTGTTTGAAACAACACAGAAAGAGAACTTCTACCTAGTTTTACCTTGTGACCATTCTATATGACCATTTTTTACCTTGTGACTCCTACATCTGATCATTACCTCACCCTCCATGACCTCATCCTCCATGACCTCATCCTCCATAACCTCTCTCCATGACCTCACTCTCCATGACCTCATCCTCCATGACCTCACCCTCCATGACCTCATCTCCCATGACCTCATCCTCCATGACCTCATTCTCCATGACCTCACCTTCCATGATCTCATCCTCCATGACCTCATCTTTCTTTACCGACCTTGTCTTTCTTTTCCCCTCTATAAGAACCCCATGACCTAGGTCCCACATCAGGACGTGTTTTAGGTATCTGCCTAAATATGTATACCCCAAGTTGCAATTCTTTGCTATACCCAAACTCATTTTGGCCTTGCCCACTAACGTTGCTGTTCTCTCACTGAGGGCTAACAATTCCATGTGCTGATGGAGTGTTCAAGATATCCCAGAAAAATATGGTATTATATGGTGACCTCAGAGGAGTTGCTGAATGATGTATCTATTGCTTTGTTTTTATTTTAAGAGAAATTTCCAAACAGATAATATTTCCTTTATCAACTTCCCCATCTTTGGCTAGCCTTTTGTAGGGTTGAAAAGCTTTTCATTACTTTGGCCCTTCTATTTATTACCTTTTCAGTCTTACATCAACTACTTATGCTCTGGTCCTAGCTGTCAATGCTACTAAGTAACTGGACCACCGTGACCCTGAGCTCCCTGAACCCCAGTTTCTCCATCCACACATGAACACTGGCTCAGCATCTCTGTGCTTTCTTTAATGGTGAAAGAATTTGGTTCAATATAGGGAAATCCTTCGAGGGAATTAATTCAGTGCAATTTCATACTAGAGTCATTATAAGACAAAAAGTTATTGGAGGGAGCCTACTTTAGAGAAGATTCTAAATGTTCTATTATTTAAAATGGACTGGAATAGCTTTTGTGTCACCTTCACTCACTCCTGAGACCCTATTAATGATGATCTCAAGCTTTATTTTCTTGTGGGCAAGGGAGAGGAAATAAGATTGGTAGATTGGTTGCTTCCTGTTGGGACTTTGAGAAAAGAGTACCTTTTCTGGGGGAAGGCTCACCCTCATACACTCACCCACTTCTACTGCTTCTTTAGGAACTTCTGACTCTCATGGGGAATGTCAATTCACATCTTAATCGCTTTGTATGTAATCTCATTAGAGGTAATCTCATTTGGCAAAGTGTCAGTTTCTTTCCTTAGCACAGAGGAAGGGATTCCTATCACTTGTTTTGGAAGCCCATTCCAGCTTGAATCAAAATACAGCAGTCATAGCTGAATTTTTTCTCTGACTTTTGATGTTTGCATTGAAATACAGGCGGTGGAGTCTCTGAACCTGTCACACTAAATCCCTGTCAGTCTTGGCTTTAAACAAAAAGGGCATACTACTGAAAAAAAATTTTTTTTTTTTTACATTTGATGAAGCAAATACTTTATTCACTTAAAAAAATCCAAGATGACTTTAATAAATTAATCTGGTGATTATGTCCCCTTAGGATACTCTGTGGTTTTTTGTGGGGGTAAAAGTACTTACAAGAAACAAACAAAAGAACATCACACACACACACACACACACACACACACACACACACACACACACACACACCATCTCCTTCCCCCTTTTGACTTGGAATACTTGCCTTATAGTGATTCTCATCAGTCAGTCCTGAGATGATAAAATTCCAGTTCATTCAAGCACCCACAATTGGTGGATGAAGGTTTGTTTCAAGAAGACGCAGGATGGAATGCATGTGAGGCTAATGATGGGAGCAGGGATCCGTTTTTGCAGGAAAGGTCAATCCCTATAGCTCCTTGTTCCTCAAAACATACATTGCATCAGATGTGTGAAACAACTCTTCTGGGAACCCCTTCTCTCTCCGCTGCTCCCCTTTCCCAATATGCAACAAATTCAAATTCTCATATTCTTAAAGTGGGGGGCAAAAACAGCAGTCATTCTCATTTGATGGCTTGAGAAAAGAAAAGATGTTGGTACCACTCACGGACTGGTTAATGAATAATCAGATTTCACAGCGTGAGTGCTGGGGTGGTAATTTGGTTGCACGCCATGCTCCAAACTCATGGAATAGTGCTTCATTAATGTGAAGACCTGTATAATCAAACAATTAGCAGTCTCTCTGCAATGAAAGCAGCTTTTCATCAGCAGATATACTTCGTCGAAAGATGAGTCCCAAATCAGTGGATCTGACAGCAACTAGTCTTATGCGGAGTCAGCAATTGTAACATAGTGGGCGAGCTTGGTTGTTATTTTTTTTTTTAAGATTTATTTATTTATGCATACAAGTGGGATACAGGCTAGAGGCGTGGGGAGGCGAGAGGGTTCACCAGAGACAGAGTGGGGAGAAGAACAGGCAGATGAACCGAAATACACTGCTGAGGGGAGCGGTGGGCGAGGCAGGAGAGGTCTGCTGCGCCATGTGGGAATCTCCCCGGCTGGGCGTTGAACTTGTGTCACGGCTGCCGACAGCTCCACAGCGCTGCTCTGAACCGCTGCACAGCTGGGGAGGCCCCTTGGTTGGCATTTTTAACATTATTTTTAGCTAAGAATTTGACAGCAACCCAGTGTGTCAACATCACTGGATGGTAGCAGAGATCTGGAGGATATCTGAGATAAGAAGAATGCCCTTTAATTTTATTTATCTAACACATTTTGTAGCTTTGAAGTTTTTCCTCATTTTACACCTTTTAGGGTGAAGAAGTCTGGGAAGACATTTTGAATGATGGGGAAAGAACAACGCTGACCCTTCTTTTATTTTGCTTGTTTACATCAATGATTCGTGTGATCCTCTTTCTAATATCGCTGATGAGCCTCTGTGGAGACTTCCTCTCAGTAACCGTGGAGAAAAAGTGCTGTTTTATGGCAGGATTTCTCTTTTGCTTTGGTGACTAATTCATAATGAATGAATGCCCAACTGGGCTACTCAGAGAACCTGGTGGCTGAGACCTTGGGCTCCGGTGCCCTGTGGTTTCAAGTCTCCTTCTAGTTCCCCAATAAGCCCTGGATATATTGGGCTGCTTTCAACAGATTATTCACTAGCAAGGAAGTGTTAAGAATGAACTCAGTACATCTTCAAAATGTAACAATGTAAGTTATCAAATTTCAGTGGCTTTGTGACTGTTTCATGATTAATTTGGTTAATCTAAATGAGGGA
Organism: Scalopus aquaticus; assembly: GCA_004024925.1. NCBI lineage: Eukaryota > Metazoa > Chordata > Mammalia > Eulipotyphla > Talpidae > Scalopus > Scalopus aquaticus. The sequence goes on along the minus strand of PVIJ01002576.1, from coordinate 115,028 downwards.
CAGCAAACATTTTCTCTAAAGAGACCCAAGGGAAAATCAGTTATTGAGTAGGTGCTTGTATAACAGCTATTTGAAAACCACTCTTAGCTCATAGGCCTTCAAGCAAATTGTGGGTTGAATTCAGTCAGCAGTCCAGTTTGCCAAAGACTGATCTAAATCACAAGTTTTAGTTATTTGTTTGTTTGTGTGTGTGTGTTGTATATTTTTCTTAGTAATTTATTTATTTATTTTTATTTTACATCATTGTTCATTTTTGTACAATGTTTGCTTTCTCCTCTCAGGTGTAGTCCCCATAGAGTCCCACCATCCACTCACCCTGTGCCATCACCATAGTCCCTTGTGCTCTTCCCGCCCCTGTTTTGATCCCCCTCCTTCCCCTCCCTTGTAGAATATCTCTGATTAATAGTTGCCTGTTAATTTTTTATTTATTGTTATTATTTTTCCCCTGATTCATTATTTGGTTCCCTTATATTTCTCCTATAAGTGAAACCATCTGATATTTTCCTTTTTCCTTCTATCTTGTTTCACTCAGCATAATCCCTTCTAGCTCTATCCATGTTGTTGCAAATGGCATAAGTTTATCTTTTTTGAAGTCTTTGTGTTATTGAGCAAATCAATACCCTCTGTATATCTTCATTTACTTTTATCGTTGTTTAATGGCAAAATCTGAAAAATTTGCAAATACTGCATATTTTGTGGAATAGAAACTTCTAATGAAAATCAATAAAAATTAATGGAATGAGTAGAATTCACTGTGGTGAGAGGTAAAAAAATAAATCTGAAATATTTTATTAATATATTTTCATTTGGCTGAGCAACATATTCAGGTTTTTCAGGTCATTTGTGTGCATGAATCCCAGTTCAGCTGATGGAGTATGGAACTAACTAGGTCAAAGTTTGGAGTTTGATTTCGGGATAGGTGCCATGGTTTCACACAAAGGAAAATAACACCCACCATTGCATGGCCACAGTCTTATATCTTCACTCAGTCAATTTTCAAAAAATCTCCCTGGGCTGTCTATGAAAGTACTGCTGAACCAAGGACAACTGGTACCAATCCCAGTAAAAGCATGTGTTTGATGATTGAAATTTCAAATTAGATTCTAGAATTGAATATTAAAACAATCATTTACAAACACAACTACCGGCAGGATGGAGCAAGGGGGTTCTCCAATGTTTGATTATTCATATTACTTCTTTGAAGGTTCCCTATGTGGTATATGAGGGAACTATGGTAGATGTACCATTTCCATATGCCAGCCAGATATTTGATAAGGTCTCTCATGAGATCTCTGTTGACAAGACAGAGTAATATGTACTGGAAACTAACACTGTTAAGGTGAGCTATGCCAGGTTCCAAAGAGTGCTGGTTAAAGGTTCTATATGATTATAGACAGAGATTTCTAGTGACATGCCCACAGATTTTCTTCTTTTCCCTATTGTCTTCCACATTTATAAACTTGCAAGAGGACAAAGAAGGTATTCTTATCAAATCTTCAGTTGATGAAAAGCAGAGAGGGCGCACAGATTCACTGAATAACAGAGTGAGGAAATCAACAAAGGCTCTACAATTTGCTAACATATTCAGTGAAATCTAACAAAATGCAATTTAGTTGGGGTAAATGTACAATTTGTTATTTGAATTAACAACAACAGCAGATAATTATACAAGCCCTAGATGGGACAATCCTTTGCAAAAGAGGAAATGGAAACTTGATTTCAATTTTTAGTAGTTTCAATTGGCCCACGGGGTAATTAACTTTACCTACAACTATATTCACAAAATTCAATTATCTACACAAGTTCACTTAGAATACCAAATTTTATTCTAGTCAGAGGATATTAGCTGGTCTGTAAAAAAAAACAAGTAGAAAATAAAAGTATGTTTGATAAAGAACTATCCCAAGGTTGGGCACACCAAATTAAGTCATACTACTATGATGAATGAGGACTGCAAAAGAAATTGTGATTCCACATTCCTGGACTCCAGATTCCTGGACTCCACTGTAAATCTAATAAATAAGAATTCCCAAGAATGGTGCTATGGAATCTATGTCTGAAAATCTCTGAGTAAAATTTCTGTTGAGAAATAAGATTTGCAAGTTCAAATCATCAATGAAAGACAAATCAATCAAGTAAGATGAAATGTCCAATCTATTAAACTAGGAAAAATTCAGTAAGTTGCTATTACATTTATATTTCTCCTCCATTTGTTTTGGAATCCTAACTTTAGACTGTGACTTGATTTTCCAGGGACAAACAAGTTAGGATTTAGAATTCCTTCTCAATGTGGGTCAATTCGGTCTGCTTGCTGACAGGCTTGGACTACATCTCTAATTCTAGTTACTTTGAATAGATAAGTATATAGAAATAGATAGCATGAATCTAAGATTTGGATAAATTAATGGAAGTCTATCACTTTCTCCTGGGAGAAGAGTTCAAAATTATTTTTTTCCACAGACAGGTAATCAGACATAATATAGAAAGGGAAATACATATAGAGAGACACAGTGTTGAGGGATTTCACCATTTTATATTGCTATGAATAAGCACAGCCATATATTATATATGATATCTAGACAAATAAACCCACTTATCTTATGGATATTCTCTTTTTAACAGTCATACACGTTTAACATCAACAACTTCTTCTTTTCCACTCACTTCTTACATCTAGATATTTACAATTCGGAGGATTTTAGCTCCAAAATATATTTGTAATACATCTCCTCCCTCCCTGCCCTCATTTTTCCTAGCCTAGCAAATTTAGTGGACTTTTATGCTAGCCTTCAACTCTCAAATTCTCCATCTTTCTTCCTAAGACTGTTTAATTCATCTTCTTAAGTATGACCCTGCTTCTGTTGCTCTAGAACCTAGAGTCTGAGCACCCGAGCTGGCCTTGAATGATACCCTAGGTCAGATTTGAAAGATATGTTCATTAGTCCATTCAAAAATTATTTATTGAACACTTAACTTTTTGCTGGGCATTGGGGCAATAAAGATGAAAAAGCAATTGTACCTTTCATTACACAAATCCTATGTTCTTCTCTAATTCCAAAGCCAATCTCTGATTCGCTCTTACTTCCAAGTTTGGATGTCAAATGCCATCCAGCCATAGAGTCCCTAGTCTTTTATGAAATCTTCACTATCTCAACAGAGAGAAATGATCTATTTCTCTATGAAGCCCCACAGGGCAATATTTATGGAAGGATCATCTTTTTGTAGTTTGGATAATTTAAACACATCTTGCCGGATAGAACACAATCATCATTAAGTACAGAAATTAGTTCTTACTTATCTTCACTGCTCCTGTAACAGTATCCAATCGCTAAGAAATGCTCACTACATATTTGTTGAAAATCAAAGTAAAGCAAAACTAAACAAATAAGATTACATCAAACTACAGCCCTCTGCACAACAAAAGAAATTATCAGGAAAATAAATGGTTAACCTACAGAATAGGAGAAAATGTTGCCAATTGAATATCTGATTAGAGGCTAATATTTAAATATATAAGGACCCCATACAACTCAATAACAATAAATCAAATGATCAGAAAAAAATAGAAAAATAACACAAACAGACATTTTTCCAGAGCAGATGTGTAAATGGTCAAGAATAAGAACCTGAAAAGTTGCTCAACATCAATAATTATGATGGAAATGCAAATCAAAACCACAAGGATATATTATCTCACATCTATTAGTATGGTTACCCCCAAAAGACAAATGAGAAGAGCAGGGGAGGATGCAGAAAAAAGGGGAGTCCTTGGGCAAAACAGTAAGAATACAAATTGATACAGCCATTAAGGAAAGCAGGGTCAAGATTACTCAAAAACTGAAAAGTAGAACTACCATACGATACATCAATCTTACTTCTGGGAATTTAGCCAAAGGAAATAAAATCACTATCTCCAAGAAAATTCTGCAAACCCATCTTCACTGCAGCATTATTTACAGTAGCTTAGACATGGAAACAACCTAAATGCCCACTGACAGATGAACATAAAAGAAAAAAACACACACACTAGAATATTATTTAGCCATAAAAAGAAGGGAATCCTGCTCTTTCCAACAACATTGATGAAATTTGAGGGTGTTATGTTAAGTGAAACAGTTCAGCAAAGAAAAACAAATATGGAATACTCTCAACCTGTATGTGGAATCTAAAAATCCAAGCTCAGAAACATTAAAAAAAAAATTAAGAAAAAGAAAAAAGAAAGAGTAAATTGGTAGTTTCCAGGGATGGAAGGGGGGAAGTATGGAGGAAATGGGTGAAGGTAGCCAAAAGTTATACACTTCCAGATATTATATGAATAAGTGCTGGTGTAATGGGTGAATTGGTGGTGGGCTCCCCAAGGGGAATACAAAATGTAAAAGACATAGGGCCTCCCTGGTGGCGCAGCGGTTAAGCGCTGCGCTTTGGAGCTGTCAGCAGCAGCGACGTGAGTTCGACGCCCGGCCAGGGAGAATCCCACATGGCGTGGCAGACCTCTCCTGCCTCGCCCGCTGCTCCCCTCAGCAGTGTATTTCTGATCTGCCTGTTCTGCTCCCCGCTCTGTCTCTGGTGAACCCTCTTCGCTGCCCCATGCCTCTGGCCTGTACCCCAGCTTGTATGTATAAAAAAAAAAAAAAAAAAAGTAAAAGACATAAATAACAATAAAAAAAAAAGTGCTGGTGAAAGTAAGTGTTGTATCAGAAATGTTGCTAAGCGAATAGATCTTGAAAATTCTCACCCCCCACACAAAAAGGATAACTATAGTGATGAATGTGTTAACTGGCAATCATGTCACATGATTTACCTATAGCAAATATCACATTGTACATGTTCAACTTGCCTGATGTTGTCAACTATATCTCAATAAATCTGTAAAAAAAAAAATAAATAAAATGAAGATGACTTGCTTGATACTAAAAAGCCAAGTACAAATTTTTTAAATAATGCTTTTATTGGGTTAAAGACAGGAGCTTTTGATTTATGACATGAAAAAAAGAGATCAAATAAAACACATAAATTCTTCCTAATTTAAAGAAATGAGTTCCAGTGTGCTCACTGAGGAAGACCACCACGCTTGCAAGGTCACATCGTAGTTGAAGTCTCACTTCTCTGTTGTGCTCCTCCTGGTCCTAACTTAGGTGACTTGTCACTTTCTGGAAGGACCAGACTTTGACCGTTCAGTAGGTTTCTGCTTCCTGCATTACAGGGTCTGCAGAGCGGCAGTCTGCCTTCCATTTAACAGCTGAGGACCTTCATTTTCTCCTCATATGAGGAGTGCTTGACTTTACAAAAGCTCAAAGCTATGGAAAGGGTTACAGTGGTGTAAGACAAACACTGTAAAATAGAGGCCAGACAGTGCTAGCCTTGAAGATCCTTTGGAATTCTTTCTCCTCAGGTTCCAACCTCCTGCCATATTATCAGTCCTTTTTTTCTCTCCCCAAATTCTTGACCATTCCTCCTCCAAAAACATCTGGCTTTTCTTTTCTGCCGCCTTACATGCTACATTTTTCTGTTCCCTACACAAAGCAGAAAGCCTCAAAAGTCTCTTTGTCAGTCAGTCAATCCCACTTTCTTCCCCAATTGAAATCAGAGCAAATTGAAATCAGAGCTAGGACTCTGGAAAACCCAAAAGCACTACAGGACTGGGGCTGGTCCATTTGAAACCATGGTTTTCAAACCAAACATCAAGGCTGATAAGTCTGTGTCTGCTCAATTGACATCTTCAGTTTAATTCTTCAGCCCAGAAAAGGATAAACTAGAAAATATAAGCATATTCCCGTCTACACAATAAGCAAGTGTTATCTGTGAAACTTATGTCAGTTGTGTGTTTCTGTATGTGCGTGTTGGGATGTAATATGAATAGTGTGTTTTATGCTTTTAAGCATACTTTTTTGACCTCACTGAGCCTCAAATTCTATCTTTCAGCTAAGGAGAAGGGAAGGTGAACAAGAATAAGGGAACATTTTTGACCCCTTTCTAAATCATTCAGGGCATTTCTTATTGGGCTCAGAACTCAGACCCATTTTTGAAAGTTTTGTTACTAGTCATTTTTGGTTTCTAGTTTGAAAGGTCAAACAACTGTAGCTTTAAAACAAGTCATTAAATTATTCTTAAGGTTTTTACAGAACTTAAAAAAATACTGTTCTTTTCTGTCCAATCACAAAGGGGAAAGCAGGGCCCAGTGTGTATCTGAAGGGGTGGGTGTTGGCAGAGAAACATGACCAGGATTCCTGGAAACATAAAAATCTTCCTAAAATATAGGCTTGTTTATTTTCTTAAAATTGCCTTTATTTGTGGTACCAAAGGATGAATAGTTGGTTGCTAACACGCCTATGAAATGTACAAGCCAACTCTTCGACCTTCTTTTTCTCTCTATTTGAGTCTTTTTTTTCCTGCTCTCTGCTCCCATCCCCAACTCTAACCTAGGAGACAAGAAAATTGAAGTTAGAGATTCCATGTTGGTCTCTGTGTTAACCCCAACACTGTTAAGCCAGGGACCGACTGTATTCCTAAAACTGTATCTCCTTTCCTCCCAAATGCTTATCTGTTAGAGGATATCCCCTGTTTTCTGAGAGTCAAATCATTGACAGTGATGGACTTTATTATTTAGGCTGCGTGCCTGAGGAGCACCCCCAAACACAGAAGCTGTGTTTTAGAGATGCTGAGAGAGAAGCCACCTGGGGCAACAAGAACAGAATTTTCTGGAGTCCTTCATCCCTAATAGGTCCCTCTCCTCCTGTCATTCACCTCACTCCCTGGGGAGAAACAGTTTCTCTGTCCCCAGCCCCGCCAGCAAGGCTGCTTCTCTGAAGATACCCGGAAGAGTAAGGACAGCTCTCCAAACCCCATGCCCACTGCAGACTGGCAGCCCCCCTCCTCCTAGTGCTCTGTCCTCCTCCCTGTGCCTACCTACTCCGGAAGCTACAAGAAAGGGAAATGCAGCCCAGTTTAAAAAGCACTCATTAAAAAAAAAAATAATAGCAATAATAAAAATAAAGAAATAAAAAGCACTCACTTTCTGTGCATCAGCTGGACGTGCCATAGGACAAAAAATAAAGACTCTCTAATACCTGGACTTTCTTTTTCTTTGATTTTAAATTTATTTATTTAGTTATTTATTTTCTTACATGATTGCTAATTTTTGTATAGGACTTGATTTCTCCCTTCAGTGTCCTCCCCATAGTTCCTCCTCCGGCACTGCGCCCAAGACCCACCACCACAGCCCCTTATGCTCTTTCCTCCCCTGTTTTAATCCCCCTCCCGTTCCCACCCCTGCTGGACACCTCAGATCTATGGTCAGCTTGCAAGTTTTGTCTATTTCCTGATCTTTTGTTATTTTTCTCTATATTGCACATATAAGTGAAACCATCTGATACTTATCTTTTCCTTCTGATTTTTTTCAAAAACACTAAAAATGGATCTACCATATGACCTAGTGATACTGCTCCTAGAAATATACCCAGAGAACTCATTGGAAAGGAAACCCATATGCCAATGGTTATTGCAGCACTATTTACAATAGCCAAGATATGGAAACAACCTAAATGTCCCCAAACAGACGACTGCATCAAGAAGGTATCTACCCAGCGGAATATTACTCAGTGATCAAAAAGACAAGCGGACTGCCCTTTTTGCTCATGTCTCAGTAGAGGGATATTGTTCTTAAGCTCAGAGGCAAGGATTGGTTAATCCTTTTAAAATCAGTTTCAAATAGGAAGCAGAGGAAAGATGCAAAGCAAGAGTCACCCTTCACTTTTGGAAAGTCACCACAGAAGATCCTTCAGATTAGCAAAGGTTTTAAAGACTTATTAGAGAATGTTACTGTAAGGGAGGACCCTAGATGACAACAGAGCTTCAAAATGCTCTTGTGGGCATTTCCAACAGACAGACCAGCCAGCCACCCCCCCACATGGCACAGCATCCACACAGGCCAGCAAACACATGGCTCACAAGGAAAAAGGAGAGAGTGACACAAACTCAGCTTTTGAGATTCACCCAAGAAAATCAGGCTCGATTTATTTACAGAAGCAACTGTTCAGGCAACAATATTTAAATTATTTTTTAATGTGCCTTTAAAAGTAGCTTTTCTAAAAATATCATTAAGAAAAAATTTAAAGATTGGGAAATCTAAGTATTCATCTAATATCTATCTTCCAAGCTTAATACATGCCAAATCTCTCTAAATTGCATGGTTTTAAGCTGAATACAATGTTACACTATCTCAGTGTAAGAAAACAATGGATTTAGATAGCTCAGCATATCATTGGAGGGAAATGCATTATTATTCATTTATAGTTGATAAATATTAAAACCTAGAATAAAGTTAAAGCTAGTCTTTTATCATAAGACCCACCATTTTTCTTTCTCCCCTACAACTGTGTTCTTTTTTTGTATTTTATAACTAAAAGAAATTTTCTTTTTCTTTTTTTGCTAAAAACTTAGGTTTAACAAATCATTGCCGTGAGCTAACCCACATTTGAATCTAGAAAATGCACTTGGCATTATCCTTCTCTGTTCACATATATTTGAAGTAAATTACATCAAATTGTATTTGAAATACCAAACTGGCATTAATGGAAGCTTTTTTTGCTCCAGGCACCATTTTAAAATAGATGAGCATAAAAATGCAGTCTGCATCATTAAGTTTATATGAAACTAGTGAGAATAAAAATCACCATGTAAGTTCTAATAAGATGTGTTTTTCATTCCAGTTTAATAACCCAAGACTATATTCATCTTCTTGTATAATAAATACACCAAGAGGACGGATTCTTTTGTGGGCTTCACATGTGGAGGTTCCTTTTTTCCCCCCAAGAAGACAGAGTTTTCTGGGAAGCTGGGTGAAGAAAATTCTTTAATATGGCAGTGCAGAGTATTATTATCATAAATAATTAATGTGCACAGCAGAAGAAAGCCGAGCTTCATTAATAATTCTTATTTTTAGTTGGCATAAGCTGGAGGTGCTGTATCTTCTTTCATCCTATCTATGTCAATTTCCTTGATTTTAATTTAATAGATGTTAAAACTTTTAAAGGTATGGTACATTATGCAGTGGGTTTTTGTTTTTGACTAAATAACATCCTACTGATAATTTTTACCTGCCAAGATATTTTTAGAAACAGGCGAGAGGAAGGAGGGGGGAAAAGTTGTGATGAGGCAAGGTAGAGCAGGCGTCAATGTCAGCGCCTTTCATCTTCCAGTTCCCTTTGGGACCAGTTAAGATGCTCTTTTGATTAGAACCTCAGGAAATATTAAGAAGCTCTGCCGTGCATTGCAGCTCATCAAACTTGCCTGTTTATGCTTCAAATTCAGGGCTGCTCCATGTTCTCCGTCCTGAAAACACGGGTTCTCTCTGACACAACCTTGCATTTGTGATCAACTAAATCACTTGTCAAAACCTCCAAATCTTTGATAGCAGGCATTTGTAATTTATTAATTCAGCATCTGAGCAGGAAAGCAGCTAAGCGTTTCTGATTAGCACAATGGAGGAAATAAAGAGGCCACCTCCCAGGGCAAGCAGGGTTGCCCCTTACAAGGAAGAACAAGGAGCTGGCATGACATTTCAACTTAAGAGGACTGATATGCAACCTGCGCAAGGGCAAGAGAACCACTCCATGTTATCTCATGGGGTGATCAAGCCAAGAAGAAGGGGCAACTTCCATCAATCTGGGGAAATATAATTTTTTAAAGAAATATTTATTTATGCATACAAGCTAGGGTATAGGCCAGAGGTGTGGGGAGGCAAAAGGATTCACCAGAGATAGAGTGGGGAGCAGAACAGGCAGATCAAATGAAGTACACTGCTGAGGGGAGCAGCGGGTGAGACAGGAGAGGTCTGCTGTGCCATGTGGGAAGCTCCCTGGCTGGGGATTGAACTCATGCTGCAGCGGCTGCGGATAGCTTCAGAGTGCTCAAACTTAGCCCGTTGTGCCACCAGGGAGGCCCACCCAACCTGGGGAAATATAATTCTGATTCCAAACAACCCAATCCTGAGCCTGTCCTTGTTTGGAGCCCTCCCTCTGGACAATAGTGCTGAGATTCTTATTTGCAGCCACAGAGCTCTTCCTTAGCTGGGCTTCCCCTCGCTTGTATCAAGTAGCTTTTCATCCAGTTCAGTTAAGGTGAGGCTAGAAATCCAAGCAGCACCTACGATGGGATATGAGATCATCCAGCAAGCAGCATCGTGTGTCAGGATAATTCAAGAGCTCGGTTTAATGCCATTTGCCTGGGTAAGTATTGTCTGTCAGTCCTAGAAGTCACTGTCACTGCCAGAGGGGCTAGCACCCCACATGCTTCCTGCGGTCTCCAAGTTACACCTGGCACCTGGCCTCCTCCTGAAAGCTGCACCATAAGATGCTACAAGAACCCTCAGCTGTGCAAGGTCCTCTTCCTGTTTCTGGGGTGGGTGTCACATTTCCTAATAGCAAAAGATCTGACATGGCTCCCGGGTGGCTAACCCTCTCCAATGCTATTGTCACTAACTGAGAAAACTGAGGAATGAGAAAGTGGCTCCCATTTATTGAGCACTGACTATGTGCCAAGCCTCAAACCACTTGCCTAACCCATGACATTTATCTAATCCTCCTAGCCTGTCTTGATGGGTAAGGTAACATTATGAAAAAAACAAATTGCTGAAGCTGTAAAATGGGCAAAGATTTAGATTGCTGAGAGGTTAAGTAAGTTGCTGTGGTCAGTCACATGCCAAGAAAGGTTGTCAAGTTCAGAGTAAAAGTCAAATTTTTCTGGAGACATACATTTGTATCTATGGCCATCTCTCCATGTCATATATTCATTTGTGTGTCTGCCTCTCTCTCTCTCTCTCTCTCTCTCTCTCCCTTGCTCTCTCTCTCTCTCATAATCTATTTCTTCCAAATAGATGGAATTCCATTATTCTATAATGTATGAAAATGAACTTATGCTTAGTATTGCTGACTCATAATTCATTATTAACCTAAGGTTCTGTGCTTCTCTCATCCTGTGGCACTTAGCTGGACCTTTCTCTGAAGTGGGTTTATGTGCTCTCAGAGAATGTAAGCTCACAGTAACATCAGTAGGAGACAAGCATTTCCAAAAAAATTAATCTGATGCAAACATATATCATCATACAATAAATTTCAGATGCATTATCAGCAACACCTGCCAATCCAACACCCCTGTCTCTGCAGCAATAGAACAGTTTGCCTACAAGTGTGGGAATATCTGTAATCTTAGGCTCGAGCTTTATGAAGCTTTGGCTGCCCTACAGCAGGAAAACAAGTCTGGGCTGAGAGCACACAGCTTGTTTTAGGATCAGCCTCTGCTGCTAGGTAACATGCTTGCTACTCTAAACTTAGCTGACTCTCTTTGACCTTGCAGACACAGAACCTTGCCAGTATTCCTGTCTTTGCAGGTCCTCCTGCAAACACAGTCCCTGGCCTGCCACGTCTTTCCATCCCACACTGCTCACCTGGCCCATGTCACTATCACTCTCATCCCACTTCTCCCAGAAGCGCTTGCTGTTTGGAATTGGATTTCTGGTTTACATAGGTTCTTCAGCTGGGCTACATGTTCACTAAGAGCAGGGCATAGCTCCTGTCTGGTTCAGTGCTTGGAGCATGGTTGGCTGTCAATAAAAATGTTTATATGAATGAATAAGTGATTGAAAAAAAACTGCACTGTGGAAGATGTTCAATTCCTTCAGGCTAGCTGGTCTTCTGCTCCAGTCCCTGCCTCACCAAACTGATGTGATTACTGCCTAGATCCTTGAATGAGGCCAATTAAAACCAAATTGGGGTCTCTACTCTTTTGGCTTGGCCTAGCTACTTTGGTCCTCTTGTTCAGAAAGGTCATCCTCTTAGGCAACGCCTGTGGTCAGCGCACCTGTTTTATACATTCTGCCATGCAGGTGCCCCTTGCAAATCTTGCAGAAGGCATTCTTAAGGGTACATTCTGTGCTTTGTGTGTCTCCCTATCTCCATTCAGTGACACAGTGAGGTTACATTACTGGGTAATATCTTAGAATTTCCATGGCAAAGATTCCAATGAGACAAACACACCTGTGTTTTAATTGTGTGTTTGCTTCAAGAACAGCAAGGAAGAAAAGTTTTTGTTTAACACTCCCAGGGTCAATAATTGGCAAAGGAGAAAAATGATATAAGAGGTGAAAGTTGCTCGCCCTGTAGTCTCAGTATCCACACTGAAAAACAAACACAAATTGCAGCTGGGTCACACCCTTCCCCTGCTTTCTCTGGCCCCAGCAGGATCTTTGCATTGCAGGGTATTTAGTTACTCACAGTCAACTTGTGGTCGAAGTCAAGGGGTTTGATCTGGGAAAAAGTGTTTGCACCACATGTGAAAATCCTGACCTCAGACACACTGGAGTCATAAAAAAGGACGTATTCCTGAATACCAACATGAAAACAGGGGTGCCATCAGGAATAGGGAAGATTTGTTTAATGCAGCACAACTATTACCTGGCTTGATTACTGAATTGCGTAGACTATTCAGTGAAACACTTTATATTTAATAGAGAACTTTCAACAAGTGATTAGGATAGGCTGAAAACCTAAATTTCCTCATTTTTTAACTACGCCTTTTACTGGCTGTGTGATCATGGATAATTTATTTAACTTTTTTCTACCTCCATTGTCTCATCTGTAGAATGGGTATACTTTTAGAGATAAGATGAAGATCATATATATATGTGATATACAATATATGTTAATATATATAATATATAATATGTATTAATATATAAAATACATATACATAAAAAATTTAAAATAGTGCAGGACACTTAAGTAAGCATTCAATAATTGTTGGATATTATTTCTGTTGCTTTTAAAATCACACTTTTAAAGGAATTAAAATAGAACATAATTTCCACTTATGAGTATTTATTATCTCTTTATTACCTCTTGGGTAACAAATGCACAGGTTTGCCATACTCTGGAGTCACTTCTGTTAGTTAGGGGGTCAACACCAACGTAGACTGGACCTCACCACATAGTGGGAATCTGAGCTTTAAGTCCCTCCTCCCTTCTGCTCATCCACCTTTACAAGGTATATCTGGACCTGATTTACAAAGCATAATAGGTCACAGTGTACCTCCAAACTGAATGATCTATGTGTTTGGCTTAATCAATTGATTCCATTTGTTCATCAGAAAACCAACTTAGACTCCACAGCTGGGAGTTGAGTGATCTCTTGCCATTTCCATGGTGACTTGCTGACTTAGCCACATGCACTTGGCACGGATCACAGCACCACTGACTTGCCAGGGAGCTTTATGTTTGGACTGGAAAAGAAGCAATAAGAATTTCATACTCGGGGCTCCCTGGTGGTGCAACGGGTTAAGTGCAGTGCTGTGGAGCTGTCGGGGGCTGTTGGCAGCTGTGGCACAAGTGCGATGCCCAAGTGGGGAGATTCCCACATGGCGCAGCAGACCTCTTCTGCCTCGCCCACTGCTCCCCTCAGCAGTGTACTTCAGCAGATCTGCTTGTTCTGCTCCCCACTCTGGTGAACCCTCTCACCGCCCCACACCTCTGGCCTGCACCCCAGCTTGTATGCAAAAATAAATGAATCTTAAAAAAAAAATTCGTACTCCCCACTCCTACCTTTTCTGATTCCATTTAGACCCTAATATCTCAGGCCCATTTGCATGCAAAAACTCATCCGATGTCAACCTATAGGGTTGTTCCCTCTTTTTTAAAAAGATTTATTTATACAAGCTGGGGTACAGGCCAGAGGCGTGGGGTGGCGAGAGGGTTCACCAGAGACAGAGTGGGGAGCAGAACAGGCAGATCAGAAATACACTGCTGAGGGGAGCAGCGGGCCGAGGCAGGAGAAGTCTGCCGCACCATGTGGGATTCTCCCTGGCTGGGGGTCGAACTCGCATCAAGCGCTGCCGACAGCTCCACAGCGCAGCCCTCAGCCGCTGCGCCACCAGGGAGGCCCCTAGGGTTGTTCTCTTAATAGGGTATAAACTAAATTTTCACTTCTTAATAATAATTAGAGGGTTCCCTTGATGCCAGTATTCAAGTGCCCAGAATCACACTCTGAGGGCCTATGATAAGAGTTTTCATCATTTCAAAGAGTTTCACTTTCTGCTGGTATTGACTAGGAAGAACATTTTGTTTTGTTTTGTTTAAATTTTTTTTTTATTGCAGCACCATTGGCTTATATCATTGTTAGTATTTTGGAGGTATAGGTGTAAGAGGTAAAGGAAGTATAGGATCTAGCCTCCACGGTGCACTCATGGACCACCACCAGCCCCCTGTGCTCACTCCCTCTGGGTGCCTCAGTCCTGTGGTCAGCTTTCAAGGATTGGTTAAAAAGTTTTTCTTTGTCATCAGGGCAGCCATTTTTGGTTGCCGCCTAACATTTTTGCTTTTGGTCCCTTGATCTCCATCATTTCTCATTGTATATATCAACTATCATTTTGCCAGTAAAATACTATTTGCTAGATAATTTTTGTCAATAAAATGGCAGATAGATCACTATCTCTTTTAAACCAGTCAATACAATAAAATCCCTCCCCAAAGACAGAAAATGTCTTACCAAAACCAAGTCAATTAAAGTGGAAGAGAGGGCCACCCTGTCTGTCTGTCTTACCATAGTTTGGGGCTTCTTTACTATTCCTTTTGCATCTGTTTCAGCAAAGAAACATCTAAGTAACATGTCTTCCCTTAAAAGAACCGTCTTGCTCCAGAAAATTTGTTCCAAAAAGGATGGAAGCAAAATGGGGTTTGAACAATATTTGTGACTTACAGTATTTCAATTTTTATTAAACCATATCACACTTGAGAAATGATTGAAAAACTGGTTGGAAGTCACAAAAATATTAACTGTAATGAGCTCATTTAAATAGAAACAGACGTGCTATCCCGCTGGTTGTCAAAAAATTTCAAAGACGGTTTCTCTCGAGTAGGCAGGGTCCTGCCGACTGTGTCCATCTGTCTTTGCAAAGGAGCATTTTCCGTCCTATTGGAGGGAAGGCTCCTGTGAAAACAGCATTTGGAATTACTGATCTCTTGGTCACTTGTGGATCTCAGTGGGAAACCAGAGCAGCGGCGGCTCAGCAGGAATCACCAGTGCCAAGAACACTTTTAAAACTTTTGGTGCAATAGGTGTCTGGAACAAAAATAAAATCATAGGGGCCTCCCTGGTGGCACAGCGGTTGAGCGCTGCGCTGTGGAGCTGTCGGCAGTGCTTGATGCGAGTTCGACCCCCAGCCAGGGAGAATCCCACACGGTATGGCAGACTTCTCCTGCCTCGGCCCGCTGCTCCCCTCAGCAGTGTATTTCTGATCTGCCTGTTCTGCTCCCCACTCTGTCTCTGGTGAACCCTCTCGCCACCCCACGCCTCTGGCCTGTACCCCAGCTTGTATGTATAAATAAATAAATCTTTAAAAAAAAATAAAATAAAATCATATACTTATAAACAGGGACCACTCTACACTCCTCTCCGAATCACATAATGGGATTTTCCTTGCTTTTCTCAAAGCCCGGCTTGGTTTTCCCTTATCATAGTGAGAAGTAAAGTGTGCTCTTTCTGTTTCTCTGTTTCTAGTTCCTAAATTTCTGGTCTGTGTTTCTGAGGACTTGACCACTAGAGCTAAATATTTAATGGGACACTAGACATAAATTCACTGCCCTTGCCTCATTGGTTGTCACAGTGACTTAGAGAATGCACAATGGCCTGTATAGCATGTCTGGGGAAACAATGTGCTATGTTGCTACTATTTCCCCAAACCTGAATTCCAGAGAAAGGAAACTTCGATTTACCCCTTCCTTATTTTACCTAGAAGTTAGAGTCCAGAGAAGTAAAATGAGGTCTTACCCTTGGTCACTCTTTCTGTCACTTAGGGATCTAGAAGCCTGACTTTGTAAAATTAGTAAGACATAAACTGATTGGCTTTAAGACTTTTGAAGTGACTCTATTGTGTTACCTTTGAGGATCCTCTTTGTGATTTTAGATGGGTGTCCCACATCGAGCGGCACTCACACATATTTGCTGAATGAGTAAACCAAAGAAAGAATTGATTCTATATTGATTTCACAAATAATAAGGTCACAGACAATGGTGACACACAAAAGATGATGCCAGAGTATTTTTGGTACCAAAGCACAGAAATGATGTATGATTTAAGATCTTCTGAAATGCTTTTTAAACTGAAATGTTTAACTGCTAAAAGCTATTTGATTTTTAACATAAAAACCATGGTCTTTCTTGGCTTAACATGCATCGACCATTGGTTTCCTTCATATTTTCCCTTTCCATTTGCTTTAGAAGTACCTATGAAGGGAAAACTAATGGGAGCAAAATTTGCTCCAGGTGTAATTTGAGCAGACAGGAAGTTCCTGTTCCTCTGCTCATCTCCTATCCATCTCCTACAAGGGTCTGGCCTCTGAGCTGATTTTCTGCACTTTGAGACTCTGGAGAATGGTTTTTCCTGGAAGGCACCTCACATACAATTTCCTCTGGGTCAGCTCAGAGCTTAGAGGAAATGTGAGAGCGCCATGGGACGTAAACACAACTGACAGTACTGTCACCCACCTCACTTCCTGGGTGTAGCAGCGAGGGTCATGGGTATGCTCACTTCTTACCCGAGGTTCTGTTTACCTCACCTGTTCAAAGACACTTTCATAGCCAGTTCTCCTCCCAATTCAGATGCTAATCTAGCACAGAAAAAAATGAGCTTTATTTAAAGTGAACCACAGCTAAGGAGACTTGTTAAACAAAGCAAAGGCACTTTGAAAACACTGGTAATCGGCAGAGAGGAAAGAAATGTTCAGTTTCTGGTTTTTTCTGCTTGGCAGAGGGCTGTCTATGTAATAAGGATGAAATGAGTTTTAGAGGCATGAGGACCCAACAATGCTTGAGAAGCTGGCTGGGGGAACAGCCCCCAAGGCAGACCCATACAATTGCCTTCAGTCATTTCCTATTTTTAATATTAAAGGAATATAGAGAGAAGCAGGACAGAACATAGCGTTCTGGGAAACCAGTAATCAAATGGCCTACAGCTAATGTTTACTTTTTGGAATGTTTTACGAAGGCATTACTTGGAGATGTAAAAAAGAGAGGGAGCACCTAATAATAGCCTTTCAGTGGCGGAAATAGAAAAGCAGCACAGACATGATAATTGAATTTGGTTTGGATGGTCAAAATCTGTGTGATCCTACAGCTGTATTTTCTAAACCATCCGCTTGACTTTTAAAACATGTTCTACGTTTTATTTCCTTTGCCCACTGCTGCATTTAAAAATTGCTAATTACCTTACAAGCCTGTTCAATTTCCCTTGGCTACTATTTTTTTTTCTTTCCCCCTTACAAATGAAGATGTTTTGCCTTCATGATTTCTTGATCCTCAGTTGTCTTACTTAGTTCTCAAAGCAGGTCAACAGGGGATTTGGGTCAAAGCAGACCCTGAAATTATTTTCATGGCAAAAAAAAAAAAAAGAGAAAAATCAGGAAGTCCAGCTCCATCTTCCAGGAATGTAGGTTGACGCCTATTTGCTCTTTGCCCTACATAATTCAACTTGTACACACAACAGACAAACTAAAGATAGGGGAAGGATTTGTTGCATTTACTTCAAGATTAAGTACCATTTGAATTCTGGAGCCTGGATTCCAAAGTAGTGGTACAATTTTACTTACAAATTCTGAGTCCATATTATGTTTTGTATAAACATTTATGTCCCCAAGTCCTTTTTTGGAATCATCCAAGAGAAGAATCTCCATGTGTCCTAATAGATGTTTATTTGACCTTGGGTTGCTATAAAGAACTGTGCCATGTCTTTGCTATAATTTAATATCACTCTCTAATGTTTATATTCTAAGTCCTGGGTAGCTGGGATTCAGTAGGATGACTCTGAAATTAGAAAATTAATCCCATGTATGTGGACTTGCATAGACTTGCAATATTGAAGAAAAAGATCTAAGAGAGTTGGAGTCAGAAAACTTATTTGAATGTGTCTTCTTTGCTCTTCCTTCCTTGGTAGAGCAGAATAATAACCGCTAAGATTTGAATAAAATATTCATAAAATATTTCTAACTGTAATCTCCATTTAATATACATGATACCCTGAATGAGAGTATAATCTCTTCAGAACACTGAGGCTCAGGCCGGTGAATTGAGTTACTCAAGGTGAAATGGCTAATAAAGGATAGAGCCGCAAGAAAGAGCATAACACTCATTGATTCATTGATTCATTGATTCATTCATTCACTTGGTGATTCTCACTGAGTACCTATTGTAACAAGGTGGTCCCCAGGGAAAGGCGAGGTTCCAGATTCCCAGCCTGACTCAAGGGAGGGTGGAGCTGAGGAGCAGGAAGAGATGAAGCTGGAGAGGAGACTGGGAGAAGAAAGGAAGAAGGATGGGGAGCCAGAAGGAGGCCTGGAGGAGGCACATGGAGCAGAGAGACATGTGAAGAAGCTGCACTTCCTTCTTGGTCTTGGACTGGTTGAAACATGTGGGTGAGAGACCCATGGGGAGGTTCACAATGGCAGCTTTTATCTTGATTTTTATTTTGCTCCTCTGTCTCAGACATGCTGGGTCCCTTTTGCCCCTTTACTATGGGTCCCCAACAGGAGGTGCCTCAGACTGTGGCAAGCTTTTGGGCCTCAGTGGCCCTGCTTTAGGCTAACCCTGTTCAGCTGGACATTTACCCACAAGGGGAAGAGTAGCTTTGGGTGCTTGATTTGGAAACTATATTCTTTGTCTTTTCTTTATTGCATACTAATTGTATTAAAGTTCCTTTCCATTAAAAGTCTTACGCACTAGAGTATGTTTTATCATGATGCAGCAGATGGCAGAACCTATTTAGAGTGGGCAGGTTTTGGGGTTTTGGGGTGCCATTCTCCTTGTCCTGTAACACTACTACATGCCAGGTGTGATGTTAGTGCTTGAAAAACCACCCAAAATTGTCCTCAAGAAGATTATCATCCAGGGGGGTGATTGGTATATAGCAAAAACCAAATGATTAAATTGCAATTGTGATATATACTTTGAAGGAAAAGGAGGACATAGAGAGCAGGAGTTTGTATTAATCATTTTCACTTCAAGAAACCAGATGGGTCTGTTCTAGCTACCTTAAGAAGAGAGGGATCTGTTAGAGGACAATAAACCACTTACTGAAACTTTAGGAGGGACAAGCAACCAAGCTAAGATGGAACCGCTAGGAACTACAACAACCAGGAAAAAGCATCCAATGTCACTACCAATGGCGCTTGTTAACGTCTTCCTGCTGTCTCCAGCTGTTAATATTCTTCATGATCATGAAGTGTCTACTGATGGAGGTTAAGAAGAGCACCTCTGGAAAGGTGGCGCCACAAGACCAGAAACCAGGCTCATGAATGACCAAAAGCTGGAGGTGGGGGTAGAAGTGATTAACATAGTCATTAAACCAGCTTTGGAAGTGAAAAATCCTTAGGAGCCAACTGCTGTCAGACTGGATAGTAAGTATTAGGAGGCACAGACCAAGATGGGACTAGAGATTGAGGACTACTGTAGAGAATCACTGGTCCTTACAAATGAACCTAGTCACACTCTAGAAGTAATGAGGTTAGCAAAAGGTAACTTCACAAAGGAACGAACCTCCCCACCCCCCAAAGAGAAGCCAATATTAGTGCAATTTCTGCACTGGTATGGGGCAGCAGCCCTCCTGCCTGCCTGCGCCTGTACAGGCGCTTCCCTTCACTGACCTTCTCCCCTTGAAGAGCAGCAGAAGCAGCTCCCCTCCCTGGGCTGTCCGGGGACTGTGCAGGCATCTCCTTTAGTAAACCTGCCTTTTTTAGGGGAAGCTCTTTCTGCCAGCTTGTGTCTATGCAAGTGTCTTTGTTCTTCTCTCCCTTTTATAATAAACATGCCCTTTTGGATATAACTAATGCCTCTGTCTCTTGGAGAAATTCCTCACAAGCCACTGAAAGGGGAGCTCTGGTGAAACTTCTCCCAGAGTGAACCCAAGGACCCACTCTCTGAACCCAACATCTCAAAAAAAAAAAGACTTCAATTTCATCTCATGATCTATAGTGAGTAAAGGGAATGGGTGTCCCTGAAGAACAACTTCGGAGACTGCTCCTCTTTCTTGGGGTCACATCTCCCCAGGTTCTTCTGATGAACCATCTCCTATGTGAATGTGACTAAGTTTGGCACCTTCGCAGGCAGTAGAGGGGAATAGGTCCCTTCCCTGAGCCAGAAGGGAAGGCGGTTAATATCCCCTGGATACCCAGCAGAGTGTTGGCCCATATTAAAAGCTCCCTGTGCTGATTAATAACCTATCTGTCTCCACTTAATGGATATATTTTGCAACATCTAAAACAAATGTCATCTAATCTGTCATTTACATTTTCTCAAATTCTTGTTTTTTCACTCTTTACTTCTGAATTCTTAACTGTCTCTAAAAAATATCCCTTCAAGGGAAAGCACTAGCGCTCCTAGGTACACATATTCTATAATTTCAAATGGACAGCATTTTTCTCGACTATTATAAAATTTATTTTTCTCTAATTTTATGAACTGAAAGTGTTTCTTATACTTTTAAGGAGAGGGTACATCCATCAGTGTAGTTTTGAAGGAAGTTTCAAATCTGCAGCACTTTTATTTTAAAGTCATAATGATTTCTTGTGTTCATTATTTGGAATAATTGCTAGAAGTTAGATAATCTAATGACATTCTCGGAGATGAGTGAAGTTGGTTTAAATAACTTTTACGCCCATTAAATTGTTTTATAAACACTAATTCTCCTGTATCTGAATGTGTCTGAAGGCAGCGGCAGATATCAGTTCAGTTTGCTGCTCTGCCCCCTCCCCCCATGAACTCATTCAACAATTTTTGAATAAGCAGTTGAAATAGAACAGGAGAAATTATTCAGTACAGACTTGAGGGTAGGATGTAAGACCATCTTCTCATTAATGAAGATATCTATGTGAAGTTCTGAGAATCTTACACTTTCTAAATAGAATTAGTCTTGGGGTCCTGGAGGTGTCATAAGAAATTGTCACCTATGTTTAGAAAAGTAAGTTTGACCTCCATCAAGAGCATGTGACAAAACAAAACAGAAACAAAGGTATTTACCTCCAGAGGAGGTTTGACACCAAAGAAGTACTCCTTTGGGGAAACGACATCAAGGGCAACGTCCTCCTTTTGTTTATTTATTTTTTAAACCTTTTAAAAAAAGATTTATTTATTGCCCCATACCAGTGCACACAAGAACTGTGGTGTCGGCCAGAGGTGTGGGGTGGTGAGAGGATGCACCAGAGACAGAGAGGAGGAACAGAACAGGCAGATTCACCGAAATACACTGCTGAGGGGAGCAGTGGGCGAGGCAGTGAAGGTCTGCTGCGCCATATGGGTCAGCTCCCTGGTTGGGGATCGAACTCAGGCCACAGTGGCTGCGGTCGCTTTAGTGCTGAGACTCAACCAATTGTGCCACCAGGGAGGCCCCCAATGTCCTCCTTTTAAAACCATGTGTTAAGTACACAATGGCTGGTCCTTTGATGATGGTGGGCTTAGAGGCAGCAGCAGAATGGGGAATTTGAATTGATGAGTGAGCTTGAATCGAGTCATCTGAGAGTGGCCTGTCTCACCTGGCAGCCAGATGTACCTGTCCTGTAAATCTAATCCTAACAGATTTCTACGTGAGCCAGGGGACACTGGGTGACTTCAGAATGGAATGAGGTAGCAAGTAGATTAGTGAATGCAATTCACTATCTGAATATTCGTAAGCAATACTCTATTGCTTTATTTTTTCTCACAAAAAGGTTTCATCTTTGCCCATACCTCCTTCTTCTAAGAGAGCTGTTTTATCTGCTGTGCAAATGAGGACACGATGCGTGACCAAATAACCAATACTCCTCTGATAATTCTGGGAGGTTCTGGACTGCAGTTTCTCTATCAGGAAGGGGCTGCTTTTGAGGGAGTTCACTTTAGTTGCATGGGAATTGTTTGGGGGGGATATTTTTATATTTAATAATAATATGAATATCCCCAGTCTCTTCTCATGGCCTTTGACCCTCAAGCAAAAGAAAAATATAATCATGTCCCAGTTTATCAGATATTTTCTCTTACTGAGCCATAATTTCATTGGCTATGATAGTACCCAAGAGTATGCTTCATTTGTTAACTAAGAACAAATGCTCTTTTTGATTTATCATTTTTGACAAGTAAAGAGAGCTGTATAATCTCCTTTACTGGGTGAGTGGATAAACAAGCTATGATCCATCTGTACAATGGACTACAACTCAGTAATAAAAAGGAACAAATTATTGATTCACCCAACAGCATGGGTGAATGTCAAACGCATTTTGCTGAGAGCAAGGAGCCAGACCCAAAGGCTACATAATGTGTGCTTTCAATTACATGACATTCTGGAAAACAGGTCAGTGGTTGCTGGGGGTTGGGATTGAGGAAAGGATTGACTATCATGAGGTAGTATGAGGGCATTTGGGGGTGAGGCACTATTTTACATCATGACTGTGATAATGGCTACAAGACTATGCACTGCTTAAAACACCTAGAACTGTGCATCTCAGAGTGAATTTTATTTTCTCTGAGTTAGGAAAAAAACTGTCAAATTCAGAACCAAATGAAATGTTACTACAAAAGCTGGCAGCTTTATGGGTTGAGTATTCTTCATCTTTAGTGAACTGGAGGGTAACCAAGGTGTGCAAAGACATAGTCTCATAGGCCACAGCAGCCTTTCCCATAGTGTGCCCAGGGGAATTCAACACCCTTAATATGTTACTAGATGTGGCTCAAAAAGGGTTCCACATTGTTCCTCCCTGGAAGGATTCTGGGTCAAATGAATTTGGGAAAGCTTGCATTCATGATTCTTCCTCCCTTTGGAGAATTATAGCATACAGTGACATTGGAAGATATTCTATAGAAACCAACCAACCAACCAATGTAAATGCTAGCAATCACAACCTTTAACTTAGTCACCCTCAAACTTATTTGAAAATGGAACTCTGATATTTAAAGAACATAAGTTAACACCAAAAGGGTGCAATTTGAGAAATGCTGATTTACAATAGGATGACATTTTACCATAGTATCACAAAACCTTAGAACTACTAGAAACCTCAAGAAGTCAACTTGTCTTTTACCAGAGTAAAAATGGAGCCATTTTTGACAGGGGAGCACATACTGTATTTTCACGCATGACCTAATTTTACAGGTGTTGGTTTTTGGGTAATACATTCCATATTGAAGAATTTTCTCCAACACAAATAGAATATGCCTAAATGCTTCTTCCTCTGATAAGCCCACTCTCTCCTCTCTCGCTCTTAGGTTTGGCAACAACTCATCACCATGTGCCTCAATCACAAAGATCTAGTTGAGAGAGCAGAACCATCCAAGATGGTTCATGACAATGCCTCTCTTCTGGTAACAGCTCCTAAAATACTGACTTGATGTCCAGTGGCCATGCCTGTATTATGTCTGTTCCTACTCCTGGCCTCACAATGGATGCAAGATTGCTCAAAGACCCCATAGATTCTCTCGTCCAGGGCCAAGAGAGAAAAGACTGAGAACTGTAGACTTGAATGATCTTATGAGATGGGCTTACAGAGACAGTTATGGTTTCTGCTCTTCCCTAAATTTGCTTTGTTTGTTTCATCTTTCTTTTACCTTCAGTGAGTTACCTTATTATCTTCAAGCAAATTGTCTTTCAGCAAAAGTCAGTTTTTGGTACCTGCATCCCAAAGAACTTGATTTACTGTGTTGGGAGAGAACCAACACTTTATTACCTTCGTGTGGTATATGGTGGCTAAATGGAACAAGTATTGACAAAATCCCCCAAACTTCTGGAGAAAAGTACTAGGAATATGAGTACACAATGCAATTTACCAGGAGATTAAGCAGACAGGATTGGATTCCTGCTGTAACCCTTCCTACTAGGTCTCTTCAAGTCCGAATTCCCTGCATTTAGGGTCCGTCTCCGTCCCTATATTTCTAGAGGCCTATGGTGGTTTTAGTTTAATCTACCCTAATGGAATTTTCACTTCCACTTAACTCTCTTGTATAAGTAGAATGGTATCCTTGATCATTTCTTGTTATAATTCATCTTTACAATTTTTAGCTATTTCCAACTTCTCTGACATTCTTTCCCAGGCCCTTCTCATAACACCAAATACTTTAGGCAGTGACTTAGTCCTATTGAGAGTTGTATGGAGTTCTCAGGTGTGGAGTCCAAGAAAGACCTTCATTTTATCTCGACATCTGGATAGGGCCATTTAACTAAACTATGCATTTTGGAATGGTTCCAAAGCACCTGAGGGTAGTTGCAGTACCTCCGAGGTTTGCAGTAATGCAAAGATTTATATGCAGCATTTACCGCATGCTGGTTCAGAGTGTTATTCTTTTTCATCATTTGATTTATATACTTGCTCAAAGTTTTTCCAATGGTAGGTGAGATCTATGTGTCAGTCTCTGCACTTAGTTGCTCAGAAGACACCCCTTTTCTTCCCTGGGCCTGCCGCGCCCAGCATCCAGCCGGGTGCAGGAAGAAGCAGACGGAATTAGCTACAAAATACTCAGTGCATTTGCAAAGGCTAAAATGTAGAAGCCTCTCACTACTTAGGGGCTTTTGTGGCTTTGCATGTACGTTGTGTTATTGAACATCTTGGTTCTTCACAGCATAAGAAAAACGCACATACACACACACACACAACTATGCTTCTTCAGCTATGACAAGAGCTAGATGGGGAAAATTTGAAAAATCTAAGTAATTTCAGTGCACATTTTCTTAACTCCTGTTGTAAAGCTCAGATTTGCTCTGCTTGTCTTGGAATGTGCCTTCAGCCACAGCAGAGCCAGGTGAACTGTATTCTTGTTTTTTTGATGTGGGGCCCTGCATTCTCCTCTGCATCGGACTCTCACCTCTGATCCTCCACCAGAACGAACAGAGGAAGTCTCGTCATCCTGCCAGGGATCATATTTGGAAACTTTGTGGGAAAGCATTTGTTTTATATTTAAACTTTGTTGATGCACTGATGAGGGAAGAAATTAGTAAGCAGATCAAGACAAATGGTGGCGGAAGTCTGGCGGAAATATTCACTCTGCCATTATGAATGTGGCTCAATCAAAGGGTGTGTTTGAAGTTTAGCTAGACGGGGCCAGAATCTTCAGCACGAAGATGGTGGTGCTATCTGCACCTCCACGTGTTGACTGCCTTGCCCTTCGTGCGCCAACCTTATAGGCGTAGGGCTCTTTCAGTATCATTTTTCCTTCTCTGGGGTAAAGGCAGTGCCACAGAGGAATAGTGGCCGGGGGGTGGGGCATCTTTCCTGCATGTTCCCTAAACCCCAGCCTGCCATGGATGCCCCTTTATTGTGTTCTGACAATACTGAGTGCTCACCACTCTGAACTTGTGCACTTGTTGGTGTTCAGGATGTGACCATGAGCTCTTTGTAGACAGGGTTGTGAGTTCTTTGTACACTGTCCAGCCTGGGTATGCTTTTGATAATCATTTAGCAATCTCCTCAGGCATGCTTGGCTGGCTCCATCATTTAGCACTATGTAATATTTGCTCTGAATGCCCCCAGAATAACAGCTCTCTTTACCCCTAAAGTGCCACCAGGGACAATGTCACAGATGGTGAGAGAGGAGCAGGGGCAACCAGCATCCCAGCTGGTGGCTCCTACCTGAAAGCTGCTCTTTCCTCGTCCGTTATACTTGTCTTGAACTGGTGGTGTCCCTTTGATGCTAAGGGTGGAGCTAACAAAACGGAAAAGAAAACTGACCCAAGTTCCCTATGAAAGAGATGTAGCGTAAGCCCCAGAAACTCCCAATCTCTGTTTTTAGAATAGCTACTATGTATTGAATGCTTGTTATGTGACCTGCCAAGGGTTAATCACACTATACCCACTGTCTCATTGAATCGTAATAAACTCTGAAATGATTATTGCCCTTCTTTCATAGATAAAGAAATAGAGGCTAAGGAAGAGTAAGAATTGTTTCCAGGGAGACCCAGGATTAAATCTCTATCTCAGAAGTGATATACAGATCCAAGGATGGACCCCAACACACATGGAACTCCTCACCCATCAGCCTTTTGCGGCAAAAGGTGGCTACATAAGAGCTGCTTGGTGTCGGTGGGCGATTTAAGCTCTCGGAGCCTCTGTTTACTTGAAAGAAATTTAGGAATGGCAATACCTATCTCATGGGATTATTCTGAGGCTTAAATGAAATGACATATATGAAAGCAGAAGCCGTCATCTTGGCACATGGAAGACATAAAATCATTTTTTTTCTCTTCTTTATTGCTAAACATGCCTTAGGCACTTAGAACACTGATTGAGAGATAAATGTGCTGGCAGGGAGACAGAGATGGCAATGCCCATCGCTGGTCTCTGTGGAGCTGGCATGAGCCTGGTGTTGGCTTTCCCTAATACTGGGGGTGGGGGCGTGTGGTTTGTGTAAGTCAGAGGGTCTGTAGCCTGCTCAGGAGTTATTTGAGGATCTGTCAGACTATTATGCTGTTGCGCCATACCTGCCATTCCCACCCACAAATTTGTTTTAGGGTAGAATGGACATGTGTGTGCAGATAAATACATGCTTGTGTGCATGTAGGTGAGTCTGTGTGCATATGAGACACACTGTAAGAGGGTGGTCCTCAGGAAAGGGGAGTGTCCCAGGACCCTACCACTACCTCAAGCCAGAGAGAGCCAAGACACCTTGGACTATGAATCCCATAATGCTATCATCACTGGAGGAAGGATGCTGAGGACTGTGGGTGGAGTTAAGCAACGGTGTTTTGATATATTAGACCAGACATGTGAGCTTTGCTCTCTCTATTGTTCGTGGTTGTTGATCGCCAGGTTTTTGAGCATGTGATTGAGATTCCAGCTCAGCGGAACTGGTAGGACCCGTTCACCAATTTATTCTTTATCTTTTTCCCTTCCTTTTTTGTAAATAAACCTTTTTTATTAATTTTATTGTGCCTGTCTGCAGTTGAGTCTTATAAATCCCTTTTAAGTGCACGGGTGAGAACCCACAGACAGGCACCCCATTTATATCGGGGCTGCCCTGTAGCAGTTTTGGCGCCCAACGTGGTTGGACAGGACACCTGTGGTTGATCAGCCAGAGGTAACTTACACTGGTCACCTTAAGCGCATTAGGTCTGCACGACATGTGGCATGATCTTTATGTCTCCAGTCTTGATGATTTTGTTTTTGTTTTCCTTGTGTACAGTTTTCTTTTGTGGGTGTGTTTTTGGCCCAAATGTGGCCTCGACCATGAATTTTCGAAATTTTCTTCCAGACATACGTTCGTTCGGTTTTCTTCCAATTTTAAGTTTGAATACACCTTTCCTTTAAATATCACCTCCAGTTTTATAAGCATAAATAATTTGATAAAATCTGGCATGTGGCAAATGATTTTGCTTCTGTCCACATCCATGGGTGGTCTGCCAGCCATCCCTACTTTTCAATCCGTGCTTCTGGGTGTTTTTTTGGTACTGTGTTTAAGTGTCATTGGCTGTGTTTGTTTTTTTTTCTGTAAGTGGAGGACGTTCTACGTCACCTACTGAGAATGTGCAACAGCGAATTCAGGCTCTCGATTCAGTTAGTAAGAGTATGAGGTATGAGAATTGTACCGCTTTTGATTCAGTTTTTAAAACTATGCAAGACCAGATACAAAATGCCCTCCACAAATTAGATCTGGCTGAGGCTCGATTAATGGCTCAGAGAAGAGATAAACCTTCCCCTCCCCCTGAGGGCTGCAAGGAGCGGAGTTGGAAGAGGAAGATTACCGTTTGCTAAATACCCTAAACCCACGTAGACAAAATCATTCTTTGCATTACAGTGCCCCTCAGGTTAAGACCTCTGAGGCTCCACAGCCACCCTCCACCCTCGGGAAGAAACAAAAATGGGGTACCCGCTTTGGAAACAGGAGTTGCCCTAAGGCAGGAAAGTTTCCTCTGCAGCAAATACCGATGGGTGGTTTGAACAAACACGGGCAGCCTGTTGGATATTTTTGGTCGCACCACCCCTTTAACACTGCAGACCTCTTAAACTGGAGGATGGCACACTTGTTCGCCTCTATCTTCCGCTCCCACCGTCCAAACTGGGCAGATATACAATCAATGCTGCAAACTTTATCGACTTTGGATAAGCAGAGGATGGTTCTCGGGAAAGCCAGGGAGGAGGCTAGTCATCTCCACCAACAGGATGCAGACTCCCCAGAACCTGAGGTGGCTGTCCCAGCGGTAGATCTCGACTGGGACCCCAATGATGGAGGAATGCAAATGCTGGAGCTCTATAAAAAGTGTTTACTGGTAGGTCTGCAGCAGGGAATTCCCCCAAAAAATTTTTAATAAAATTCTACAGCTTGAACAGCTTGCTAATGAGGACCATCAGAGTTCCTTGAACGAATTATCCAAACATATTCCACCCATACGGATATAAATCCGGATGCCCCAGAAAATGCCCATCTGATCTCTGTGGCGTTCATTACGCACAGTGCCCCGGATATAAGGAGAAAGTTAGCAAAGATTGACGGTGTCGCAGACAAGAGCCCGTCCCAATTGGTAGACCTGGCATTTAGGGTTTATTATAACAGAGAGGAAAGGAGACCTAGACCTGCGACTGTTTTGGTACAGAGGGAGCACAGGACAGGGTTTCAGGGAAACAGTAACAGAATGGGGAGAGGACCCAGGAGAAGTGAGCCCAGAAAGAGTGAACCTTTAGGAAAAGACCAGTGTGCTTACTGCAGGGAAGAGGGACACTGAAAATACAACTGTCACAGATCGCAGGGAAAAAGGAGACAAAATTATGAAAGAAGACAGAAAACAAGTAATGAGGATTCACACAGGAGTTATAGGAGGGAATACAGGTGGAGTACAAGTAATTCACAACCAAGGAGAGAGGGCAAAAGACAGATGGTTGCACAGGGCAGAGGCTCGGATGAAGCCAGGAGAGAATACAGAGTACAAGAAATCAAGAGCCAAGTGAAGAGGAAAGGAGACAAATGGTATTTCATGGAGAAGGTTCAGATGAGGAATAGGGGGGCCCAGGGGCTCCACTAGATCTAAAAAAGCCCATTAGAATAACCCCCTCGGAGCCTCGGGTAACATTCACTGTGGGGGACCGTCTGATTGATTTCTTGGTGGACACTAGAGCGACATACTCTCTTTTGAACTCTAAATTAACTAAGGTGAGCAAACAGACTGTACCAGTCACCGGTGTAACAGGAAGGTCAGAGCAGAAAGCCTTCTTGCAACCTCTGGAGTGCCAACTGGGCACCACGCAGCTGCAGCAGTTTCCTGTACATGGAAGAGTGTCCAATCCCACTACTTGGTTGTGACCTTTTAAGCAAGTTGAATGCACAAATTACATTCTCACCCCAAGATCAGAGACTTCACCTGCAGGTACTTCCAGAACACGCTCTGTGTTCCAGATGCCACTTACTCAGGATGTTCCACCAAAAGATGAAGTGTTACCTCTGGAAATTGTGGCAAGAGTAAGTAAATGGGTATGGGCTGATGGCACCCCTGGATGTGCGAAAAATGCAGTGCCTTTAAAATAGAGGTGATAGAGGGGAGCAAAATCCCGAGAAGGAAGCAATACCCCTTAAAAGAGGAGGCCTTGAGAGGAATTCAGCCAGTATTAAAAGGGTTCCTTCAATCTGGACTCATTTGGCCCTGCTGCTCACCATATAACACTCTGATTTTGCCAGTAAAGAAACCCCATACAGGCGAGTACTGTTTTGTTCAGGATTTAAGGTCCATTAATGAAATTGTCCAAGATATACATCCAACTGTGCCTAATCCCGATACCTTACTGACTGCCATACCTGGTGATTTTGGCTGGTTTTCAGTGCTAGACCTTAAGGATGCTTTTTTCTGTACCCCAATAGATGTTCAGGATCAACTGCTTTTTGCCTTTGAATGGCAAGACCCTAAGTGCAAAAGCACTCTCCAGTATTGCTGGACTGTGCTTCCACAGGGGTTTAAGAACTCCCCAACTATTTTGGGGGAAATACTAGCCAGGGATCTCAGGATGGTTCAATTGAACTAGGGCATCTTATTGCAATATGTAGATGATTTACTAATTGCCAGTCTAGACTACGAATCTTGTCTGGAAAATACCATAGTGGTACTGAGCCACCTGGCAGAATGTGGCTATAAAATGTCGCCTCAAAAGGCACAAATATGTAAATAAATGGTGACATATTTGGGGTTCGAGATTAAAAAAGGCAAACGGAGCCTGATGACAGAAAGAAAATAGATAATTTCGGCCCTTAAAGTCCCCAGAAACCAAAAGTGGTTGTGTGGATTTTTGGGAATGGCTGGGTTTTGCAGGATTTGGATTCCTAACTTTGGATTAATAGCAAAACCCTTATATGATGCCCTGAAAGTCCTGGACTCTGAACCTTTGCCTTGGACTCAAGAATGTCAAAGAGCTTTTGATGAAATTAAGGACAAGTTAATCTCAGCACCAGCGTTGGGCTTACCAGAGCTCAGGAAGCCATTCAGATTTGATGTGCATGAGAGAAGGAGTTCGGCTAGAGTGTTAATCCAATTGTTGGGACCAGAAATGCAGCCTGTTGCATATCTGTCCAAACAATTGGACCACACCACTAAGGGATGGCCTCCATGTTCGTGCGCTGTAGGTGCCACATGCCACCTCCTACACTGGGTCAGCCCATCACTGTGTATGTGACATATCAGGTTCTAACATTGCTGGAACACAAGGGTGGACTTTGGTTGACTGCTGGGAGAATGGGAAAGTATGAAGCAGCTCTGTTAGACAATCCTAATGTAAAACTGCAGGTTTCTAATTCCTTGAATCCCGCTACACTGCTCCCAGTAAATGTAGACGGACCTGAGGATGTGAACTTAATCCATAAGTGTTTAGAAACTATTGACACAGTGTATGCCAGTCGACCAGATCTGACTGACCGGCCTCTGCCCGATCCAGAGTGGGGGCTCTTTACAGATGGAAGCAGCTTCATGGACCACGGTGGTCGATGTGCAGGATACGTGGTGATGACGCTCCAGAACACCCACAGAAGTCAAGGCCCTTCTAGCAGGTACATCGGCACAGAAAGCTGAATTAATATCCCTGACACGCACCCTGGAACTCTCTAAAGGTAAAAGGGTCAATATATTTACTGACTCAAAGTACTCTTTCTATGATTCTCCACATGCACGGGGCCATTTGGAAAGAGCAAGGACTCCTCACCGCCAGTAACAAAGACGTTAAACACCCATTAGAAATCCCGGGCTTGCTAAATGCAGTAGCTTTGCCATCAGCTGTGGCCATGATGCATTGCCCCGGCCACCAAATGTGTGTGTGGTCTGACATGGCAAAAGGCAACAGGGCAGCTGATCGGGTGGCTAAGGCCGCTGCCTGTTCTGCTCTCCAGGGAGCACTCATCCCTCTCGTGGACCTAACTTGGTATGTTCTGGAATACACTGAGCAAGATGAGGAGAGAGCTCGTAAATGGGGATTTACTGAGTTCAACCCCAGCTCCACTTGGAGAGTAAACTCTCATGGAATAATACTCCTCCCAGAAGCCCTAGTATATCCTGTGTTAAAACATCTCCACGAAGGATCCCATTATGGGAGATATGCCTTATTAGAGATAGTATGCCCATATTTAAAGGGTCCATATTTACATAAAATAGCATGACGGATCACCCAGGGTTGCCAAATATGTGCCAGGAATAACCCCAAGACTGATTCGCACCCTAAAGCCATTGGGGTTCAATATTGAGGCAAGTGCCCTTTTGAGGACTGGCAGGTGGATTTCACACAAATGCCTAGAACCACTGGCAATTTCAAATACCTACCGGATTTTGTGGATACATTCTCAGGGTGGGTGGAAGCATTCCCCACCAAGTCAGAAAAAGCTTCAGAGGTGGCTAAACATCTGCTAAAGGAGATAATCCCTTGCTTTGGATTGCCCAACTCCATCCAGAGTGATAATGGGCCTGCATTTGTCTCTGAAGTTACTCATGCTGTAAGCAATTCATTACAGATCAACTGGAAACTACATGCTGCATGGAGACTACACTCTTCTGGTCAAACCGAAAAAATGAACCACACCTTAAAGAAGACCTTGTCATAACTGTGCCAAGAAACACACCTGCGCTGGGACCAGGTATTATCTCTTGCCCTTCTTTGGATAAGAGTGGCACCTAGAAGTGGGCTACAACTAAGCCCCTTTGAAATTGTGTTTGGGAGACCTTTCCAGTCCTCAGCTCTGAAGGCCACTCCAGAAATGGAAGAAGATTGCAGGATCACGCAATATGTTAAACATATCCAGGAATTTCTGGCAGTAATCCACGACTTTGCAATCTTGAGGACCTCTATGCCTCCTGATGAACCATTGCATCCCTTCAGACCTGGAGATCAGGTCTTACTCAAGACTTGGCAGAGTGGAGATCCCCAAAACTGTCAGAAAAATGGACTGGTCCACATGACATTTTACTAAGCACACACACTTCCTTAAAACTTGCAGGCATAAAACCTTGGGTACATCATTCCAGAGTTCAGAAAGCCCCAGAAGGAACTGATCCAGAAACAAAAACCCACTGGTCTTATGAACCCATTGAGGACCTAAGATATCTGTTCAAGAAAAAGAAAAAACTTAGATGCTATTGACTTTTCTTTTCCAGCTACTGTAGCAGGATATCACAGGAATCTCTTTCTGAAAGAACCCTGAGATGACTAACATGCTTTAACCAATTTTTTTTCTTCTTTCATAGTTTGGTAAATATAGAGCAATATTTAAAATCGTGCAATTATGCTGACGATATTTTTTAATGATATAATTTTATTACACAGAAAGGCCTACAATCTTGATTTTGGTATTTCCTTTTAATTTTGTTTTGATATTTGGATTTTTTTTTTTTGCTTGTTTTTGTCCTTTTTGCCTATGAGTGAAACTGCAGTTGTATGAGATCCCATGTGTGACAAATAATGACGAGAGCTCTCTGAGTCTTTATGTTGTATGTCTGTATGTCTTTTTTTGTGTGACTGTCTAGGCCTCTAGAGGTTGTAAATTGGTTCAGATGGCCCCTGTACACATTGTGAAAAAATATATATATAACGTAAGCCGGTACAAATGTTTGATAAAATATGATCTGATATAATTTTTGGTCTGATGGGCTGTTTTTTAAACATGTAAGGTGGTAATGGGTATAATTTTATCTCTTGTCTGGGTTGTTAATGTTGGATATATAATGTCTTTTAAGTGTCGGGATAATGGTAACTTGTAAAATTTAAGGTTTTTTTTTCTGCAAATGGTAAAACATTTCAGTTATGAGATAAAAACAAGGTTATGGTTTGATGTGAACATGGTACTACTGAGTTGAGCCGGAGCTTTCACAGAGATTTAATATTGTTGTTGCTGTTTTCTAATATTGATGACAGGGCTTCCTAAAAGTCTAAATTAAAGTAAAAATTTTGGTAGTCTGTCATTTGGTTAATCAAAGGAAATTTTGTGGATCCTTACTAGAGCTCCTGAGACACCACAAAATTTCTCCTTCTCCTCCTGGGCGAGGCATTAGAAGAATTTGTCCTATTTGGTTTACCTGGTGAAGTAAAAAATTAAGGGAAGCATTGTCACTTGAAAAAGGTAAATCTTTGGCATGTACATAAATGTTAACATTGGGTTTCTGAAACTTTTATAATATCTTCCAGTACCTCATATGTATGCAATTTGTCAGTTTTGATTGTATACTTCAATGGTTTGATATCCACAGAAATTATTTAATCAAAAAGACCTCAATTAATTCCAATTAATTGGAACTTTCGACTATACAAGTTTTCCTACAAAGGACTAAATAGACTGTTAGAGATAAACCTGATTTTTGATGTTTTGTTTTAAATCATACTGGTGATTTTTGCTTGCTTTCCTTTCATTTTGGCTTTGATTCTGACAAAGTTTTTTTGTTTGTTTGTTTTGACTGACCAGGATCTACAAAGCGGTTACATTTTTTTAAACGGAGCTAACTTTAGTTTGCATTTTCTCTCCCTATGATACCAACATAGTATTAAAAATGGTGGTAGTAATTTTTACTACTTATGGTAGAGCTTATTTTTGCATAATTTCATTAGGTAATTTCGTTGTCTGAAGAATTGGAAAACTTGAAAACGTGTTTCATCGTACAGCTTTGATTGGAATTCTTCCAGGAAGTGGAATTTGGACTGAACCAAAAAGAGGAAAACCTGCTGCTTTGTTTGTAGGGTTCCAGAGACCTCCAAATGATGTGAGGAAGATTGCCTCCATTGTCAGGACTGGACAACCCGTTAAAAAAAAAAAAAAAAAACACAAACCCTGGTAACCTCAAGAAAAGGAAACCCCAGGTGGAGTCTGGTGAGACCAACTTTGTTCCTGAAGCCTGCACAGACTGAATGTGAATTCACTCTGATCCTCTATGAAGTACTCCACCGAAGCCAGCTAAAACTGCTGCCCTGTGATTTTGTGCAAAAAAAAAAAAAAAAGGTAAAATGGTCTAACAGTAGATTCAGTTCACAAGCGTTTTTGCTGTCCTATTGGATACAATTGGTATCAAGGTGGAGAGAACTTGTTTTTAGATAAGTTAAACCAGTTTATAAAATTTTTTTGGTAATTTATATATATATATATGATATATATATATATTATATATGTATTATATATATATGATATATATATATAATATATATATATCATATATATATATTTGCTGTTGTTTTGGCTAATGCCTACGGATTTCTTTTTTCTTTTGACATGGACTTATAAACCCTGAAAAAAGACTGTCTCCTAGAACTACACCCTGTAATCTGTGCCACCATAGAAATGGTGGAATAAAAATTAAAAGGGGGGATTTTAAGAGGGTGGTCCTCAGGAAAGGGGAGTGTCCCAGGACCCCACCCCCACCTCAAGCCAGAGAGATCCAAGACACCTAGGACTACAAATCCCAGAATGCCATCATCACTGAAGGAAGGATGCTGAGGACTGAGAGTGGAGTTAAGCAACGGTTTTTTAGTATTTAAAAAGCAGACATGTGAGCTTTGGAGGGGGGCTATTGCTCATGGTTGTGGATCGCCAGATTTTTGAGTGGGCCATAAGATTCCAGCTCAGCAGAACTGGTAGGACGCATTCACCAATTTATCTTTATCTTTTTCCCTTCCCTTTTTGTAAATAAACCCATTTTATTAATTTTATTGTGTGTGCCTACAGTTGAGTCTTATAAGTCCCTTTTAAGTGCACGGGCGAGAACCTACAGACAGGCACCCCATTTATATCCTTCAATATACCAAGATTCACTCATTGGGATATTTGAGAGCTTTGATGTCAGTGAACTCATTATTACCTTCTGCTAGACATGAGCTCTGCATAATTAAAAAAAATTAATTCAAGTTCAAACAGGAAAATCCTGATTTTATTTTCACCTTTACCTAGGGACTATGAATGAGTAGACGGGATGAGTTAACCCACTACTTTGCTCTGGACTCTGCTAGAACAAGTGCCTAGCACATATGAGTATGAGGGTGAGAACAGTCCAGTGCATTTTATACACTGCTACTGGAATCACCTTTCTAGAATCTGCCACAGGCACCATTCTAGTCTCATGTCTCATTCAGTTAGCAGTCCACATATGGTTTCACCTTGGGTCTTTAATATGTGCTGTTCTTTCTTCCTCCTTTGCCCTCCCCACAATCCACTAAACAATCTCTGATTTATTTTTAAAGGTCCAGTACAAGTGCAACCTCATTTGTGAAATGTTCCCAGTTCTTCCTGGTAGCATAAGGGATTTTTATTTCTTCTACCCCAATACACAGTGTATCTGCCTTTCTCCTAGGACTTGGTTATCTGATTGAGGATGTTACAAAGATATTATGTTGGTCTCTCCATTGACTATCTTTTCCTAGAGGGTAGAGTCTTTTTGTTTTTCCATTCCCTAGGGCAATACCAATGATACAGAGAGGAACGGTTTGTTGAATGACTAAATGAAAAAGAGATAGCTGCACAGAGGTAAGGAATTAGATTGCAAATGTAAAGGATAGGACTATTCTCTAAGAGACAATGTGGAACAAATAATATAAGTCAAGAGGCTATGTCTATTGATGCTCTTTGTTCACAGAATCTGCGGACAAGAACACATCTCCTACAGGAGAATTGCTCTTTTTTTCTGCGCATAACAATGCCAAACATGTAACTCATGGCTTAGAAAGCTAATTACAGGCCAGTCACAATAGTAGCTCTGGCTTTAAAATTCAGAAACACCTGAGGAGAGTGGAGAAAA
This sequence comes from Scalopus aquaticus, assembly GCA_004024925.1. Lineage (NCBI taxonomy): Eukaryota > Metazoa > Chordata > Mammalia > Eulipotyphla > Talpidae > Scalopus > Scalopus aquaticus. Next base: position 78,808 of record PVIJ01002576.1, on the reverse strand, counting down.
GGAAAATTAGGCCTGAGCCTCTTTTTAGTTCTGTTAACAGAGAAGGGAAAAGGTTGAGTTGCTGGTGTATTACATAGAGAGAGAATATTGGAGAAGAATAGCAAATAAAGCAACCATCTTCTCTTCAGAATTTTCTAAGCAATGGTGAGACAAATAATTGCAATATTTAAAGCTATGTGAGTTGTACAGGACCTGGTGCTGTGTTCATTTATCACTTTCCCCAGATTCTACAACTGAAAGAGGTGCTAATTTCTGGAGAGGGTACTTATTACCCATGGTGAATGTAAGCTGACTCAAGCCCTGCCAACCGTGGAGGCTGATGTGGTTTATTGACATTGGCTCAGGAACCCCGGGAATTCAGGCTTAAAGGTGGTTCCTCAGGCACCAAGTAGGCCCTTCTAAGGCTTAAAGGAGGACAACTGGTAGACCAGATGTCCTGACATTTGCCGATCCAGACTGGGTGTGGGACTGACCCAGCTCTTCAGTAGACTTCTATCAAAGGCAAATCCTGAAAGACAGCTCAAAGACTAATTTGTCCATTCCTCTTTGAGATGAGGCTGTCTTCCTCAGCTCTCTGGCAGATTGCCCAGTTCTCTGAAGCAAACTCAGTTGGCCAGAGTTCACCTGGGTTTATCGATCCCCCAGGGGAATCTGTTTTCTCTGTGTGCTTCTTTTGTTATTCTGCGGGAACTGGGTCAGCTTTTCAAGAGTGGAAATGTCAGAAGAATAAAGAGGCTCCCTTGAAAAGATCTTTTCCACCACAGAAAGGAAACATCTCAGCGTATCCCTTAAATAACAACCTACAGCGTGACAGCCTTGCTTCCGACCCAAAGAAAGAAAAGAGGCCAAGAGCACTGGGCAACATTTACACACACCCCTTTGCTGGGGAGACAGCTGGGCTGGGGCTGTGTCATCCCAAACACTGAATTAAAGGAACGGAAACATCAACTCTGTGGAATCTTTTGGATGGCAAACTAGGCTAGAAAGGAGACAAAGGCTCGCTTTCAGCAAAAGCCCCATTTTTTCTACGGCAGCACACTGGGAACGTAAGGCTGCTGCCTGGAGAAGCAGGAATCTGTGACTCCTGGAGAGAAGCCCCACGCAGAGGGCTGTCTCCTGCAGACCCCAGCGACAGAGGGTCATTGTAGAGGGCAGTGTGCTGTGGCTTCAGTAGTCCATACTGTTGTTTAAGAAATGTGCTGCCATTGGTGAAATAGACCTCACCATACTAATCAGACCACTAGGAAGAGAAATCTTGTGCAAGTGTGGCTGGAAGAAGCTTAGGAAGCGTTGACTATGAGTCCACCTGCATTGTGGCTGTGGGTATTCTAGAGACGTAAGCCCGATTATTCACAGACTTATATATGCTGGAAGCCTGGCTAGATTACAGAACCATTCACAGTGCCCTCAAATTTAGCAAGACCCTCAGTTAAATATAATATCACTTCACAGCACGCAGAACTGATTATGATTAAGAAACAAGGGGAAGGCACTAAGGTGGCTTTGCCTTTCAGAATTTCCTCCTCCCTTGCATGAGCCCCAATATGCTTTGAAATGTAATATGGTTCTATTTGTTCCATGAAAAGCCCTTGTGTGCTGGGATTCTTCCAAAGTTCTGCTACCAGCAGCTCTGCTCAAAAATATCCATGTCCAATGCTGATACACTGGAGATAAAACAAACACCAAGATTTCATAGGCAGAGTAATAAGGGGGAACTGAGGAATCTTAGCTACAGTTAAATCCTTTGGGATAACGGGGACTCGATCACAGGAGGTCACACTAAATCCTAGTTGAGCTTGTGAGGCAGCTCTGAAATGCCTGGGGGGGCAGATCTCAGATCTCCATCCTAGACCTTTGGCTCCTGGGCCCTCACTGTCCAGTCTTAAAGTAAGTTTTGTTAGTCATGGACAATGTGTCCCTATTTCAATAACTGACCACTGACGAAGCATTTCTCAAATCTAGAATCCTGTAAGAATGAACTGAGGAGGTCTTCAAATGTAAAGATTCTGAGCTTCAGCTTCAGGATGGCAAGTGACCTGGATGTCTCTGATGGTCCAGGTCTTTGGGGACTTTTGTTGAGCTCAGAGGTGTGTTAGAGCGCTATCAGATTCTGAGATGGTGTGAGCTATTGGCAAGCGGAACAGAGCAGAGGCGATGGTCTTCATGGTGAAAAAGATTTCCATGTGATTCTGATAGGCCTGTTTCTCCTGCAGCCCCCCTCCCCATTTGGGAGCCACTAGTACTGTGGATTAAATGTCTTAGACTTGGACTAATTCTTGCCCCATCACTCACAAGCCCCTGAGGCCTGGAGCACATCATTTTACTCACCTCAAAGTCTTTATTTGTAAAATAAGAGCCTTAGCTAGCTCTCTGCTGGTCACCCATCGCTGCACATCAGAATCTTCTGGGCACCCTTAAAAACACCCCAGAGAGTGACCTGTCACCTGCATGGGGGTTTGGATGTGGGTTATTGAAAGCTCCTAGGCAATGCTGCTGTGGGCCCAGAACCAGAGCTCTGTGGACTTGAGTGCTCACGTCCTATCCAGAACCCGCCAGTGATGGTTGGCAGGCCCCAGGGGACAGCAAAGCTGTTTCATAGACCACATGAAGGACTAGAACAGCCAATGCTTGGCCTCCCTCGTGGCCTAAGTGTTAAGTCTCAGCACTATCACCACTAAGGTCTGAGTTCGATCCCCAGCCAGGGAGTTGACCCACACGGTGCAGCAGACCTCTCCTGTCTCGCCCGCTGCTCCTTCAGCCGTATATTTCAGTAGATCTGCCTCTTCCGCTCCCCACTCTGTCTCTGGTGAATCCTCTTACACCCCCCCCCCAACCTCTGGCCTACACCCCAGTTCTTCTATGCTAAATAAATAAAAAATAAATAAATAGAAAAAAGAACAGCCAGTGTTTGACTTGCCACCTGAGAAGTTCACCTTAACAGCAAACAAAAGGGTCACTTTAGTTGATGAGGGATGAGCCAACAAGGTGTTGGTGGGGAGGGGTTACTGATCTACTTGACTCTATTAAAGAGTCACAAGCAGTGTGGTGCTTTTCCCAGGAGCATTTCTCAAAGGCCAACCAAGTCACATTCCGATTCTAATACATTTCTTTTCAGAGGTGGGGGGCGAGGGGAGAGAGAGTTTCTCACTATAGAATAAACCAGTCTACACGAGTGGGGACTCCCCAGGGCCTCTGTGTCTTGTCCAGCATTGGCTACTGCTACTACACCAGCCATGAGTTTCTGAACACTTGCTATGAGCTGTGCATGACTTTAAGCATCAGTTAATCACCTCCATTGTCCTCACAACAACTCTATATGGTGCAGGCTACTGATATTCCCATTTCATAGATGAGGAAACTGAGACAGCACACTTCAATAACTTCATGGAAGTTACCTCGTAAATGACACTGGCCGACTTTGAACTCCCTCACTTGTCTTCTTTACTACTAAAAAAATGTATTGCCTCCCACTGAATCAGCAGTTCCACGTTAGAAATAAAAATGTAGGAACAAATCCCTAAGTTAGTATTGCCGTTCAACATTTTGGTGACTCGTAGCTGTGCTCAGCAGAGGACAATCACAATGGCCCCTGTTGTCCTAGATTTTGTGAGGAGTGGAGTGAGATGCTATGCTATGGGTGAGAGCTCTTCTGTGCCTGCTTCTGGCAAACTGCTTACTTCCGTGTGAAACCCAAAACAGGCTGCAGACCAGTGGATCTGCTCTCGCCTCTCACTCCCACTTGCCCGCGGTGGCAGCTGGGTGCCCGTGCGCCCATACATCTCAGGAAGGCTGATGTGGTGACTCAACTTCTGCCGCTGGAAAGCCAAGACCAGCTGCTTCACTCATCTCTGTTTGCTGATGGAGTATGTGTGCTGTGACCCTATTTTTTAATTCAGAAAACTTTGAAGTTCTAAGGAGCAAAGTGGCAGTACGTGCACATTCCTTGTTTAATGCGGTTTTGCTCTTTTTGCACTGTGGACACCAATGCAGTAGCAGCAGTGCTAAGTGCACGTTAATGTATTTCCTTCTTCTTCCTTTTTTTTTTTTTTTTTGTTAATGACACAATTCCCTGTATGTCCCATTAACTTAAAAGCTCCATATTACCACATATTATCATTTTATAAATTGCATATTTTTCTTGTTTCTTTCTGTACAAGTCATAAAATGTAAAGGTGGGTTCTCACTCATTCTGAAAATAATTTTATGATGTGTTCGGTTGAGTCAGGGAAAGCTGGTTAATGGATGATGTGGATAGGGGGTCATTCTGTGAAAGGGAGCTGCTGAAAGAACTTTGCACCATAAAAGTTAATGAGAAAAAGTCAAGAGTTAGGCATGTACTTAAGTGTAAATCTTGATGAACTGTGCATTAATTTCTCTCTTGGGTTTAAGCATCATTCGGTGTGGAGAACGGTTATAGCATAAATTCATTTACTATTATCCAAAAATTGCCACTTTTCCTCCTAACTATAAGAGGTTTGCATGTGCTTCTTAGTTGATATCATCAGCTGTAGACTGAGAATCTACTAGGCTAGGTTTTTAGAGCCCTGGTGAGAATCCACTAGGGAAGAAAAAAATTTATAAACATGGAAAAGTTTAAAAAGAAAATCAAGGCATACTTTTCAGATTTCTATGAGGTTTGTTGTATATTCTTTATATATTTCATTACATATAACTTGTGTAGTTACTGGCGTAGAAGCAATAGGGATAAACAACACTTTCTCAATTGGTCTTTATCTTAGGGATTTGCATTGGTAATTTCCCCTCACTGGATTCCTCTCTTTGCAGGAAACCATGAAGCAAGGATTCCTCCTTCTGTTATTTAGATCACAGACTAAATGCTGCCTCCTCAAAGAAGCCTTCCCCACCACCTGTCCCGAGTATCTGCCCTGCTCTCCTCATCACATTCACTGCCATACTTTCACTGTGGCACACCTGATAGTTTTCTTGTTTATCCAGTGGTTTGCTGTCTCTGTCCACCTTTTAGAATGTAAATTCAGTAAGAACCAAAATTTTACATGTATTATTTATTCCTGCAACCCAGTTCCTCAAGAAATGAGTGTTTGGTGTACATAGGATCTCATTAAATATTTGATAGAAAGGAGATGAAGCGAGGGGAGAAGAGCAGAGGGGAGAAGAGCAGAGAGGAGGGGAGGGGAAGGTGGAGGGAAGGAAGGGGAAGGGAAGGGAGAGGAGGGGAGGAAAATGGAGGTGACAGGAGGGATGAGTAAAGTGCGAGATGAGCGGGGAGGGGAGGGGAGGGAGGGGGAAGGGAGAAGAAAACAAGTGAACAGATGAAAAGGGAGAAAGGGAGGGAGGGAGGAAGATGCTGAGGGTTGCTGATATGCGTGATCAGAGAAAGCCCAGAGATGTGACTTAAGTTATATCCTAAACATGCCAGGAGTGTGGCTTCATGCCTGGTAAGAGATGGAGACTTTTCCAGTTGGAACCTCTGAATAACCAGTAAGAAAGGAAAGAATATGAGGATTCATTGGGGCCTCCCAGGTTCAGAAAATCACAGGCAGTAGAACTGGGGGAATGGCAAGTTAGAGGGGCTTTGTGGAAAGAAATTTTTGGAAATGTGAGAAATTGCAGACACCAGATTGAGATGAGGTGGGATGGATCAGGAAGCCACCTGAAGCAAACTGAAGGAGGGGAACAGTTAGGGAACTGCTGAATCTCAAAAGGATGCAGGTGTCTCCGTCATTTGCCTAACACCATTTTGCAAAGATTATTGACAGATGGACAGAATCACAGACAGGACCATCTACTATAGATTTGGTGGAAAATGAGCTCTCACCTCCCACAGTGAGAAGAGAACACTTTTCTGCTGTTCCAATTGCAGAGTAGCTATTTCTACTTCTGCTTGGAGCATAGAATGTACCAGGTGTGTGGTGTGGATGTGGCTGAAAGGTAAAAGATGGTAGAAAGCTTTAGCCCTAGAACTTGGGACTATATTTTGCTAAGCAGATATGCTCAGGAAAATAAAATGTCCATAATGTTATTGGTCTCCCCCTTCTAACTCTTTGGAATTTGCTAAAGATTTCTAGAGAAAGCAAAACAGTACCTCTTGATCATCTAAAAACTGAAGAGGAGAATGGAAAGGTTTTGAGAGCTGGAAGCACAGCTCTTGTCACAAATGACTAGAGTATATTGATCTGCAGTGTACACAAAATTTGAAGCAGCTCTGAAAATCTTGTTGGCTCCTTTGGAAAAAAGGGACGATGGAAGGGCATTGCCATCATAGTTAAAAGATGCTACCACAGGTGGGGGGCAGCCTATGGTGGGGGGTCTTCCACCTCCAATATCCCATGGATCCCACTGATTCCCATACTCTAACCCTTTATCCAAGAAATAGCCCTCCATCTCTTAGATCTCTTGATTTACAATATTCTCTAGTCTTCTCCATTGCATTTGTAATTGCCTCTGTATTGCCTTCTCTGGATGAACTATTGACTCCATTCTGACCCACCCTTCAGCTCAGCTCTCCTTCAGAATCTCCCCCATGTAGGGCTTATAGGCCAGAAGGAGAAAGACAAATACTGGATGGTACCCCTTACATCTTAATATAGAGAAACCCAGCAAAGGGTGAGAGACAAACTTTAAAACCAACCCTTGAATGCTGACCCTAGACCTGAGGCATCCAGCAGGGGAGGGGTAGGGGGAGAACAGGGTGGGGAGAGAGCCCAGTGGACTCCAATGGAGGGCTATGGGTGCCTCAGTGGTGGGTGAGCTCAGGTGACTACACCTGAGGGGGGCGATCCTATACTTCCAGAACAAGGCTGTGAACTGGTGGAAATTCCATTAAAAATAGAAAGGAATCACCAGAGACAGAGTGGGGAGCAGAATAGGCAGATTGACTGAAATACACTGCTGAGGGGAGCAGCAGGCGAGGCAGGAGAGGCACAACTCTGACCTGCACCCCAACTTGTATGCAAAAATAAATCTTAAAAAAAAATAGAAAGGAATCTCCCCCATGGACACTCTGATGGGACTCTTTACCTCAGCTCAGCAGGGGACCCAGTCATTCAGGCCACATAGTCAACTGACCCTCAATTCCATCACCTATTTCTTCTCCAACCCAGTTTATTTGGGCACACACCATCCAGAAAATTTGCTCTTCATTCCTTTGTCATCCTCCCCTGGACACACGAGGTCTCTTTTATCAACAGTAGCAAATACCAGCATTGTGTGCTGAATCGGTACAGTGCTCTCTTCACCAGCCAAGCAAACCCAGAAAGAGAAAGAGAAGGTAAACACTCCAACACTCCGCCATTCCACTAGCAGTTTCTTTTCCTTTTGGTCTGAAGTTGGAAGCTTGCTGCTACGTCACTTGGATTAGAATGCAATTATTTCTATCTGCTCTACCACACCCTCAAGTCAGGCAACGATACAGGTCATTTGTGGCACAAAAATAACGTTGTGTTCTTCTGAATCTATCTGGTCTGTGAACATTGTGTGGGGCACCACTGGCACTGGCTTGGGTGGGGGAGGGGAAGTCTTGCTGCATCCATGGGTAGGCCTTGGCAGGTTGGTGGCTCCGTGCACGAGGACCCGAACCGCATCTGCATGGCTCGCTGCTTATCAGAAGCGCACACTGGCTGCCATGCTGTAGGGCAGCAAAGGAAAACAAAACAACAAAAAAGGGAGGCCTTTGTCATGGATTAAAAGGGTTTAGAAACGTCTGAGCAATGCAGTTGCTGAACACCGACACTGCCAATGACTTCATGACAGAATGCTAGAAAATGCGCTGACTGGGTGAGTCTGAGTTGGTGAACATCACGCTTTTGTTAAGGCCTCTTATCTGTGTGAGTGTGCGGCGCACCATTCATGAATCAAGTGACCTTTTGCAGAGGGAGAGGAATAGGTTAATGACATGGTAGTTATGGTGTTTGTGATTGCAGCGAAGGGCGTCTCTGAAGATTGTCATTGCTGGTAAATTCCTTTTTTTCCCCAAGTGGGTTAGTTTCATGTGCATTCTCAACTTGTTTCATTAAAAAAATCACTACTGGTACTACCATGGGAGGGTCTGACCTTTATGGAGAAGTGGAGTAGCTGGCTACCCAACTGAGGGTGGCTCCTGCGCTCAGCAATGACCTTCGCCCACGCCTTCAGTTCTATACCTAGTGATTCATTCCTTTGTGCTAATTGGCACCATATCCCCAAATTGTTTCTTTGAAAGTGTAATTATGGGGCCTCCCTGGTGGTGCAGCGGTTGAGCGCTGTGCTGTGGAGCTGTCGGCAGTGCACGATGCGAGTTCGACGCCCGGCCGGGGAGAGTCCCACAGGGTGTGGCAGACCTCTCCTGCCTCGCCCGTTGCTCCCCTCAGCAGTGTATTTCTGATCTGCCTGTTCTGCTCCCCGCCCTGTCTCTGGGGAACCCTCTCGCTGCCCCACGCCTCTGGCCTGTACCCCAGCTTGTATGTATAAATAAATAAATTTTTAAAAAAGTGTAATTATGTGGCATTCCTCTTTGGTTATTCAACTTGCTTCTAAATATCTTTAGATGTATTCATTTCAAAATAGTTGGACATAGCAATACCTGTCCCTACATAACTGATAAAATAAGACAGGAAATCAGCCAGGTTATTAAAAATTTAAACAACTCTATCCCCAAACTTGATCTAATTGACATTTATAAAAATCTTCTCTCAACAGCAGAATAGACATTCTTTCCAAGTGTTCATGGATCATTCATCAAAATAGAGCATATTCTGGCCCATGACACAAATCTGAATATATATAAAAGAATTCATGTCATATAACATGTGTCTCCTAATGGCAATGAAATTAAATTAGAAAGCATTAACAGGAAGATCTCTGAAAATGTCAAAATATTTGGAAATTAAATAATATACCTTTAAATGACTGGCTAAAAGGGAAATCAAAAGGGAAATTATTTTGAACTGAATAAAATAAATATGAATTACATAGGTGGGGGTGCTTAGTGGCAAACAACAAAATTCACTGTGACTACTCTAAGCAAGCAAGGAATTTATGGAAGGATTTTGAGTAAGTAACAGCGGGCTCCTTAGGACCAGAAAGCTGGATTTGAGGCTGTGTCCTCAGTGAGGCCATCTCCACTGAGGCATCTCTCTGGACCATGAAGCCGGCTGCTCAGCTGTCGGTCGGACTCTGCTTAGCACTGGGCACTGTTGCTCCAGATAAAAACAGCAGTTCCTGACCCCGAATTTGCAGAAGGTCTCTAACCCTGACCAGCACTTCTTCATGATGGCAACTTCTGAAGCCAAGTCTCTCATGGGCATTCTCATTGGCCGAAGCCAGGTCAATCATTTATACCCTTGCAACAAGGCATTCAGGAAAGAGGAATTTTATAGGCCTTCCACATGCGTAGAAAAGTGGCAAAACAACAGCAACATGCTCAGAAATGTTGGCAGCCAAAAATGACAAATGCTTACAACACTAGACAATATTTTTCCAGGTGATTTTTGTTTCAAGAAGCTATTCAACGTGCTCTCCAGCATCTATTCTTCTATGAAAGGTATCAAATTTATTTGCTAATGTCTATGAAGGGGTAGGAAAGTGTTGTTTATCTAATCTTCTCTGCCATTGGATTGGGAAAATACGTATGATGATCTTTCAACAGATCTTTCAAGGGTTTCTTAACAAGGTTGAATGTATTTTCAGCAATTATGACAGATGAATGTATAACCAGGTGGTTCAGACTGTGGAAAAGGTCCAACTCCCCTCCTCAGGGTGTATACCCTACAGCTCCAGGTTAATACTGGGTTTACTTTGACTTACAACTGGAAAACTGAAGTTAGCTTGCTTTTTAAGGGCAGGAAATATATGCTAATTTGCAAAGACATTTCCAGTCTTGCATACAATCTCCAGATTGAAGGTCTCACCCCAAACACTTGAAGTTTTCACTGTGACTTAGTAAGGTGAATGAAAAATCTGCCAATGAGCATTGACACGGACAACATTTTTTAGAGAAAAACATTCAAGGTCAGTAGGTTGTCCTTAGCTGGTTAACGATTTTAACAGTTTTGTTAAATGTTCCTTTTAATCTTCAAGCACGTCTCAGGTGACAAGGGCATCCTCTTGAAAAGAGCAGATTTTTCTTCTGGAATGTATCTTCAACACCAGGAATAAAACCTTATTTTGAATCAACTTAGTATGAGTTGTGATTCCCATATAGCTATTATATTTCCTGTTATTATTTTGTCCATATGATTTTCCCTAATTTATAATATCACCAAGTTTGCTTCTCCTAATTTTATCATTTTAAATAGCCACAGTATATTTGTCAAAACTGAGTTGTTGTTAACTAAAGTCCTAAATATTAGTATTTCCTGGGCTTTTGTCATGAATGACCCTTTTCTATTCTAGAATTCCATATAGAACTCATCACTGCATTTACATATCATGTCTCCTCTAGTCTGTGACAATTTCTTAGTTTGTCCTTTTTTTCTTAACTGGTGGGTCTCATGTTCTGTAGAATATACATAAATGTGGGTTTGTCTTTCCCATTAGTTTAGGAAAGAGTAAAGAAGCATATGATACCAACAGGACTTATCCCCAGTGAATTTTAAATTGGTCATGAAAGTGTTCGTTAGTTTTCTCCATTGTGAATTTATTACTTTCCTTTCCAAACTTTATTCTTTGAAAACAAATGTCAGTCAACTAAGGGGTATATCTACATATATTATTTGGCAGTTTATGTAAGGTTTATGTATGTATGTATGCATCTATCTATCTTATATATTTATATCAATTTGAAGTCATGTATATTAGTTTTAACTTTAGATTGTAATCCCACACTATGGTATTTATTTTGTTGCTCAAATTGTTTTATGTTTTTTATTTACTTTAGAAAGCTCAAATTTAGCTTTTTGTTTTAGGTTTTTTCTTTGTTGTACTTGACATACTACCTCCCATTTTTGTTTTGGAGCACTTCTTTATATTCCTGACAGTATGATAATGAACTCCAAACTCACCTTGAATTTTCCTTGACCCATTTCTAGAATCAACTATTTTACATAGGAGCCCTGCTTCCTTTTTTTTGAGACTGGTATTTAGACTAGATATAGGTATATCTAGACTGGTGTATCAATAATGTTTATAAAACAGGCAGAATAAAAAGACACAGAACAAAATATTTTTTCAAGCTTTCTAAACTATCAGACAAGCACCAAAAGATTACCCCCAAGTTCAAATTAATTTTGAATTCACCAGTTTATATTGAACAATCTTCTTGGTTGTACTTGGAATAATAATCACCACTTCTGTTTTCCGTAATGAAGAATTTTATTTCATAGACCAAAAGTTAGTGGTAAAGAAGGGAAAAGGTATGGGAATTAGGGGCAGGGGGCATGAAGTAACAAAGATCCATGGCATAACCCACGGGGAGGGTGGAGCTGCCAACTGCAAATTTTATGCATTATTTTTTCCGAACAGGACCAGCCCTCACTACTCCTGTGGAGTTATTTTCAGGCAATTCTAAACTCATCCAGGATAACTAACCAATTCAGGATTTGGCATTTCATCTATATTAAATTATTATTATTTTCCATTAACACAAAGAATCATTTCAATAACAGTAAGCACATTAGCCTTATTTCAGCTCTATCATGAGTGTCTGTCTTGAGCAAGTCTTACAACACTGGTCAACACATTTTTACAAAAGTCATGTTACTGAAATAAAATTAGTCATTTCCTATCAATTTGTATGTGCTCAACACAAATATGGCAGTCAAATTCTAATTTTGGCTTCGGTTTTTTTTTGTAATCTGCAATAAATTGATGTTTACATCACAAAATGCATGCCAATAGTAATAGATGCATGGCTAATACCTGTAAAAAAGCAATTCATAGACTACTTCTTAGATTTCTTCACTTGTCTCTTGTACAACTATTCAGGAGTATCTCTGGGGAGTGTCCAGCAGTAGTCAGCCAGCATTGTAGTGGACCATTTTCCCTAGTATCTTTGTTCCATTGATGTGATATCTTGACGAAAACGTTTGCCGTGTTCATCACTAACCATACCACGGTTTTCAGGGAAGAAATCCAGATGGGAATGAAGGAAGTGGATCTTTAGAGACATATTGCAGCCAAGTTTCTGATACTGCATCAGCATGTCTTCTACTAGTTCCTTGTAGTTTTCTGCCCTAACATTCCCAAGAAAGTTTGTAGACACTAGGCGAAAAGCATTTCATGCTTATTTTGCATCACCCTGCAGCAAGTTGTTGAACTGATCATCTTTGAAGAGCTCTTGAATCTGAGGCCCAACAAAATTCCCTCTTTAATCTTTGCTTCGCTGAGTTGAGGAAATTTTTCATGCAGGTATCAGAAAGCTGGCGAGGTCCAGTCCATGGCTTTCACGAAATTCTTCATCAAACCTAGTTTGATGTGAAGGGGTGGTAGCAGGCTTTTGTGAGCCTTGACCAGATCTGGGTGCTGGATATTCTTCTCTCCAACTGCTACATTTTGTCTGCGAGTCCATTCCTTCCAAAAGTAGTGCAGTTCACTTGCTCGGCTATCCCACTCACATAACAAACACATCTATTTTGTATATCCCTGCTGCAGTCCCATGAAAAGGGCAACTAACTTCAAATCACCACAGACGTGCCAGCTGTACTTGTTATACTCAATGGAATTCAGTAGCTGCGTTAAGTTATGGTATGTCTCTTTCATGTGGACAGCATGCGCTACTGGAATAGATGGAAGACGGTTTCCACTGTGCTAAAGCACAGCCTTAAGACTCAGTTTCGAAGAGTCTAGAAATAGTCTCCATTCTTGTGGGTCATGAGTGATTTCTAAGGCATTTATGAGGCCCTCAATATCGGAACAGAATACCAGAGTATTTTCCTTTCTGAGGAAAGGCTTCAACTGCTGGTGGTGCTTTCGATTGAAAGCAATTGTGACATCTTCTTCTACAAGATTCCATTGTTGGAGTCTTGACCCTAGCAATTCTGCCTTGTTCTTGGATAAGTCCAAATCATGAACCAGGTCATTTAGTTATTCCTGTGTTAGTCTGTGTGGGGTTGATGAGGCACCACAGTGGAAATCTGGATCACTGCATCCTGATGGAACAGGAGAAGAAAAGGTTGGCTCACCCTCATCAGATGAATCAAGAGAATATTCTGCTGGAGGTTCTGAAATAGGAAGTCCCTTACCGTGTGGAACTAGTCTCAATGCAGACGGAATGTTTGGGTAGACTATTCTCGACTTCTTTGGCTTCGTTATTCCGCCGGAAAGAGGAGGAACCAAGCAGAAGTAACAGTCTTTTATGTGGTTGCTTGGCTCTCTCCACACCATGGGGACTGCAAACGGCATTGATGGTCTTTTGCCATTTAATCATCATGAAAGCTGTGTTGTACACGTAGCACAGCATCTATGTGGGGCCCAAGGCTTGTCATGGTCACCAACCTTGCATCTGAAGTCAAGATGATAAGCCTTCTTCACTTGAGAAGTGATCCTTTTCTTCCGGTTGGCAAATGTCACTTCCCCACAAATACAGCAGAAAGTGTCCATGCTATTAGCGCACTTTTGAGGCATTACTGTTCTGTATTGTACCTAAATGTTTAAAATCACAACAGTTTTATGGCACAGTAGCTTAAACCATCGTGCACAAAGTCTGAAATATTTTCAATGCTCAACCTTTCCGACAGGGCTTCGTATAATGCACTGCTGACATCAGTTTACTTCAGCAGCCACCTGAAAGTAGTATTGCATTGCATCAGAAAATGATGCCATCAACTCTGGATGATGTGTGCATGATGGTATTATGCAATGTGATGCACTATTACATCATTCTAGGCTGATTTAGGATGTTGTTGCAATCCTACTGGATAAATTTACAGGTGAAACATATAAGATGAATTATGTGAAATATCTTCAAAAGGAGAGCTGATAAAAAATTTTCTGGGTTATATTCATGTTCAGCACACCAAGATACTACAGATTAGGGCCTTTTAAAGTCAGTAACGATCTCAGTGTTGACCAGTGTAATCATCCAGCATTCTTGATGTCATAATAACATAGTTTTTTGCTGACTTGTGAATTAAGACGCCATGTTACATAGTGTCTAAGAGGATAGCAGACTCAGCAACTTGTAAGGTGTGTGACCTTGGGCAAGTCATTTTACTTTTTACATCTGCAGACTTCCTGTCTCTATATTAAAAACAAAACAACAACAACAACAACAACAAAACTAACACTAAAACCTAACTCAGGGAATAAGGATTATCTTAGAAAATGTAAGTGCTCAATATAGTTTCTGGCATAAAGCAAATACTCAAAAAAAAAAAAGACTGTCATAGCTGTTGTTATTATTTTTTCCCATTTTAGGGTACTTTGCTATGTAATAGGGTGTGTCAACAGTTCCGTTTTCCGGGTTCCTGTCTTTTGTACTTCTCAAGCAGATGTTGGATTATAGTGCTATTCCTTCCTGGGAAGGTGAGGGAGAGGCTGTGGGCTTTCTAACATCTTTAATGCCCTCCTCCTCTCCAACAAGACAATCACCAAAGTTGAGTTTTATAACAGAAAATATTTGCTGACTCTTCATGAGGACCTCCTGCAGATCCTTTAAAAATGTGACTATGCTTAAAAATTCAGCCCACTCTTCCAGAACAATAATGGTCCAGGGAACAGTGATGGGTGGGGGTCTTATGATGATCATTTTGAGCTGCTGTAGGTCTAATGTGTGTGCTAGGTTTGAGGTTCTATGGGTGTTTATCTGCTGTGAAACAGTAGCTTTGATAATGAATAAGAAGAATCTATTGTTTTTTCCATTGCATCTGCAAAGTTTATGGATTATTTTTGTCTATATATGTATTTTTCCATGTCTACAGGAGTGTGAGCCTGTGCGTGCATCCCTCATTATTTTACTGTTTACTCCTAAAACCTTTCCACCTTTTTTTTTTTTGCATTAAGAACACTGGCTATTCCCACTGGCAATGTAAGAGGGTTCTGTTTTCCATTCCTCTCCAGCAATTTTCCCCAGTTTTTCACTGTGGGCCATTCTCATTGGTATGAGGTGGTGTCTCATTGTGGTTTTGATTTGCATTTCCTTAATAATTAAAAAAGTTGTGGTATATATACATAATGGAATATTACTCAGCAATCCAAAAAAATAAACTCATGCTATTTGTGGCAATGTGGATGGAGCTGGATGGGATTATGCCAGTTGAAATAAACCAGAAGGAAAAAGATAAATATCGGATGGTTTCACTTACTTGCGAAATATAGAGAAAATTAACAAAGGGTCAGAAAAAAAGACAACACTTGCAAGCTTACCACAGATATGAGGCATACAGCAGGGGAGGGGGAGAAGGGATGTCAAAAGAGGGGAGGGGGCCTCCCTGGTGGAGCAGCGGTTAAGCGCTGCGCTGTGGAGCTGTTGGCAGCAGAGAGGGAAGTTCGACCCTCGGCCAGGGAGATTCCCACATGGCGCAGCAGACCTCTCCTGCCTCGCCCTCTGCTCCCCTCAGCAGTGTATTTCCGCTGATCTGCCTGTTCTGCTCCCCACTCTGTCTCTGGTGAACCCTATAGCCGCCCCGCCCCTCTGGCATGTACCCTAGCTTGTATGCATAAATAAATAAATATAAAAAAAAACCAGGAGGGGCAAGCACAAGGGAATGTGGTGATGGATCACGGGGGTCCTGTGGTGGTGGAAGAACTACAGGGATTACACCTGAAGGGAGAAACCAATTACTGTCCAAAAATGAACAACAAAGTAAGAAAATAAAAGTATCTAATCAAATCAAATCAATGTGAAAAAAGAACACTGCCTAATATTGCAGCTCTCAAGTTGTAGACATCCAAAGGTCTCATCTAGGTAGGTTTACTTGGACCAGCTCTTGCACACATTAAACATGCCTTGAGTCCTGAGAGGAAGCTTATTCACAGATCAGCTACCCAATCCACATTCCATCTCACAGTGTTTTCCTTTAAAATGTTAGTCAAAGAAACACTACTCTTTGGCCTAGGCTATGTCAAATATATCATATGCTTTGACTTGCCTCTTGTCAGCAACTCATTTTGCTAATGTGCAAGCTCAGTCATAAAGTCTCCAGAGGAAACAAGGCCTCTGCATCTACTCTCCACTTCCAGGAAGGCACAAGTGAGTGTTCTTCCTAAAAACAATTAAGTCACTCTATTCCACTCACTCTCGACCAGGTGTCCTCTTTAAATCAGACCTATGCCAGAGTCTGGGAGGAAAGTGCTAGTTGCCTTTTAGGTTCCCGATTAGAAAATGTTTCCAAAAATCCACCTACAGGGCCTCCCCGGTGGCGCAGCGGTTGAGCGCTGTGCTGTGGAGCTGTCGGCAGCTTGCGATGCGAGTTCCACACCCAGCCAGGGAGAATCCCGCATGGTGTGGCAGACTCTCCTGCCTTGCCCGTTGTTCCTCTCAGCAGTGTATTTCTGATCTGCCTGTTCTGCTCCCCGCTCTGTCTCTGGTGAACCCTCTCGCCGCCCCACACCTCTGGCCTGTACCCCAGCTTGTATGTATAAATAAACAAATCTTTAAAAAAAAATTATATATATATATATATATATATATATATATATATATATATATTTTAAAAAAATCCACCTACACAGGCTTAAACAGGCAAAACCAATGTATGATGTTGACAGTGGCTAGCCTTCAGCAGCACTGACTGGAGCAAGACAGCAGCGGACTTCCGTGTTAAATGGTTTATTTCTGGATGTTGCTGGCCACACAGGAGTGTTCATTTGTGAGCATCCACCCAGAGGCACACTGAAGGCTGACTTTCTCTGATACAAACAATGAAATGTTATTTGACATTAAAAACCCTACCCCAATACAGTAACAACAATTGGGAGCGACCTCACAAAAATGGGCTTCAGGCACACCAACCCTATGACCTGAACCAGAGGCACAGACATATCAACATCTAGCACAGAAAACCAGTGGGATTTGTGACCAGGAAACCCGAGAGGCCATGAAGAATGGAGAGTCCATTCTAGAAAGACAGATGTGCAGATTCATAGGCAGCACAAAATAGCAATTTGAAAAATACCTGAGTCATACATGAAGGAGACACCTTAGTTCATCTTAATGTCTATACCAGGGAGGCAAGAGATGAGAATTTTCTCTAGAGATGGAGACACTGGAGGGAGTCATCTTTATGTTTTCACCTCACCTTGCTAGAGCTGGAGTAGTGGGTGCCATTTTATTTACTTAAAAATTGTTTTATTTTGTTTTTAAAAAGACGATAGTGATGTGCCATTCACTTAAATAATCATATGATTTGGGGAGTACGACTTTATACCTCAAGATGTACACATGCTTCACTCACTCTCCACAGAAGCACCAGTGTTAATCTGACCTTCCCCCTTCTACTCCTCTCCAACCCTCTGAAAACCATTATATTTTTCACAGACTCTAAGAGTTCTTTTTGTGATTTTTTTTTATTTATATTCTTTGGTTATTTATATTACATTCTACAAATGAGTAAAACCATTTGGTAATTGTCTTTCACTTTCTGACTTTTTTCATTTAGCATAAGATCCATTCATTTTGTTCTCAAAGGCATTGTTTTTTTTTAATAGCTGAATATTATTCCATTAAATATATATTGCACAATTTCTTCATCCAGTTATATGTCAATGGCATTTAGGTTGATTCTATTTGTTGGCTATTGTGAATACTGCTGCCATGAAGATAGGCGTGCCTAAGTCTTTTTGTATTAGTGTTTTAATATTCTTTGGATAAATATATATGTGGAGTATTGCTGGATCATATGGTATTCCTACTTTTAGTTTTTAAAGGAATCTCTATACCATTTTCCATAGAGGCTACCCCAATTTAATCTTCACCAATAGTGAATGAGTACTCTTTTTTTCCTCCACATTCTTGGCAGATAGCACTTTAGCACACCAGCTATCTTGCGAGAGTTGGCAGACTCACCAAATCACTCTCCCAGACCACATTGGGCCACACTGACACTGCTCAATACCATGAGCTTGCCTCCAGCTCCCACACACCCCACACACTGACCCATCGTGACAACATTCAATCTGGCCTTGTGGTCTGTGGGCACTGTTTTAAACATCACTGCTCGATGCATCAAGTGCTGCCCCTGCAGCTGATGCTGGAGGAACTCTCGGGAAACATAACCTGGCCAAAGCTATTATTGTGCTAACCCTTGGCCTTACTATAGCTTCCAGTTCCTCCTAGAAAGAGATCATACACACATCTGGAATTCTGATTCTTGCAGCTATTCCCAAAGGGACCCCTTCAAATCACTAGGTAGGAAGGGTCCCTGGAGTTTAATACTGTAACCTCACAGGACCACAAGTATTGGCATAATTAAAAAGCTGGTACAGGTTTCCCCTACTATCCAAAAGTAGAATGTTCCTGTTTTACATGATTTGGTAGGTTATTTGGGGAATCTGGGAGTGCTGTTATTATTTATTTATAAGGAAAAATTTATAACCATTCTGAGACACCCTCCCCTCCAATAATCTACTAAATCATACCAAATAAGAGCATTCTACTTTTACATAGCAGAGGAAACTTATACCCTGTACCTCATGGTGTGGTTTCCAATCAGCATGAAACTAGGTGCAAAAGAAATTATTCCCCTTGAACACTGACAGTTGTTGGCACATTCTCAATAATGGGGACACATCAAGAATAAACTAGGCTTCCTATCAATCCCAAAAGTTCAAGAGGAAACTAACAAAAAAAAATAGGGAAAATTGAATGATAAGTTTCAACACCTACATAAGTTTCAACACCTACACTCTTTCAAGATTGAGAGAGGGAGCATTTTACCTAATGCATAGAAACAAGATGAGCATCAAGTAAAGAGACATTTCCAAATGAAAGACGTGATAAAACCTCAAAATTAGACCTAGATGAAATGGAGATAAGCAACCTACAAGATAAAGAGTTCAGTGTCATGGTAATATGATTTTGAACTTGGGAGAAGAATGGATGAACAAAATGAGAACTTCAACAAAAAGACAGGAAATCTTAAGAAGGTATGAGAAAGTTCCTACGACTAAAGAACACAATAACCCAAACTGAAAAATACAATACAGGGATTCAACAGCACACTAGAGAAAGCAGAAGAATTAATCAGTGAACTCAAAAAAGGAGCAATGGATCTCCTCAAACAGAACAACAACAAAAAATTTTTTTTGGATATATTGTTTGGTCACGAAAAAGAATGAAATCATGCTTTTTGTGAAAACATGGATAGGTCTTGAAAAAAGTGTGACAGAAAGAAACAAATACCCTACAAATTCACATATATCTGGCATCAAAAATTCACAAAAGAAACATGCTAACGCAATAATAGAAGCAGAAAACAGATTGGTAGTTACTAGAGAGGTGGAAGGTGAGGGGATGGGTGAAATGAATGATGGAGCTCAGGAGGGGCAAACTTCCAGATCAAAAATAGACAGGAAGGTATAACAGCACAGGAGCGATAATCAATAATATGGTATTGCAAATTTGGAATTTGCTGAGATGATAGACTTCTTGTGATGATCATTTGCAATGTGTACAAATGCTAAATCATTGTACTTTATACCTAAAGTAGAATGTTAGTATTTCAATTTACCTACTAAACATAGTTTTAAAAAAGTGATAGGAAAAGTTGGAGATGTTTCAGAGAAGAGTAATTGAAATAATAAGAGCCTAACTTTCATTTGAAGTCACAGCATATTTCAATGTGTGAGTCAATCTCATGGGCTTCATCTATTGACATTTGGCTCTCAAATATCAAACTCTTTCCTCTGTTATTGATTGTCGCTACTGTTGTTGTTGCTTTAATTGCTAATGGATAAAGACCTGCCAGCTGCAACTCTGCTTATGCAGTATTCTGGAAGAAGACATCCCCAATCAGGAAGACCAAAGTTGACCTATATGGTGAAATCAATTTTCAGGTTGAGGATTTATGTCTAGACAAATATATCTCATGTTTTATGATGATGTGTTGGAGTAAAAAGAAACTGGGACTGTTCTAATCTGAAGCAATGAGGCATGGATTTGTTTAATTTTTATAAAAGTCATGAAAACCAGCGTTGGCCTCCCTTTCATGGTGATAACTCTGGGGGTGTCACACAACCTTGACACTGTGATCAGGACACCCTGCAATGTGGTGGCCCTGGAGATGACATACATATGTACAGCAAATCTCAAAGTCTAAGACCAATGGTGTGCCCATTGAACTGGGAAATCATACGTATAAGATAAATAAAATAATTTCTATCTAATATAGCTGATGAAGAAATCCTATATCAATTTCTCAAAAAATTATGCAGGCTGAAAATATAAATAACAGCAGGAAAAAAAAATCTATTGGATTATAGCCCAAAGCATAAAATGACTATCCATGGGCCCACAGAACAACCATAAATGTTGGAATAAATAAATAGATTGGGGAAAAGAGACAAATCTTCTCTTCCAGAAGAATTTCAAATATTATACAGTGATACTTTCTTCTCCAGAAGGGGGACCTTAATTCCCCTCCTCTGAGGTGTGACATGGACTTAATGGTTTGCTTCCAAAGTATATAATTTGGAGAATGAAAAAATAGCACCTTTATAGTGGAGAAACTTGGTAAGCAAACATAAAATGAATGAGGTCAACATCACTGTGATAAGCCACGTTGCCATCATATACCCCTAATGAGATGTGATAAGAGGGGCATCTCCCTTCTTGGTCCTCTTCCATAAGCTAACTCTAGTCTAATCATGAGGAAAGCATCAGGTCAACCCAAGTGCAGGGTTATTTTACAAAGTACTGACAGGTGCTCTGTAAAGTTATCCAAACCATGAAAGACCAGGCAAATCTGAGAAACTCACAGGTCAGAGGAAGGAAGAGTAAGGTGACATGTAAATGCAATGTGATATTTCAGATGCCATCATGGCACAGAAAAAGGACATAGAAAAACTGGTGAAGTCCAAATTAAGCTGGGAATATAGTTAACAAGTTGGCAGCAAGGAAGGTTTCTTAGTTTTTACTGATGTACTATGGATATATAAGATGTTAAAATGAGGAAACAGTGATGATTCTGTTGGAACACTCTATCTTTACAACTTTTCCGTAACTATTAAATTGCACCAACAATATAAAAATATATTTTAAATATATAAGTAGACTGTAGAAATACTTACATGGGCTAATTAATGATAGACCCATGATATGACATTACAGAGATATTAGATGCAAATCTCTATCTTTGGGGTGTTTGCCAAGGACTGTAATCAACCCCATCCATCACCAACTGTATAATCTTGTGCAGTTTATGCTCTCTTTCTTTGACCTCAATTTCTACATCTTTAAAAAATGGGTTACCAATATATACTTTGTAACTTCATTAAGTGAATTAAATGAGAAAACATATACAAAAATGCTTAGCTTGGGGTCTGGAAGATAGTAGACACTAGCAAACAATGCTTTCCTTCTTTTCATGATACCTACCTGCTTTACTATCAGATAGGTTATTAAGTTTTTGTAACATGAAACTAACCCCACATGGATATTTTTAAGATTATTTTAACTGTAAGGACAGAGATCATCACAGAGAGGTTTAGCTCTTGAAGGTATTGCTTTAGTCAGATAGATTAAAATTACACAAAAATTTCATTTAAAATGAAGTGAAAATGAATAGCAAACCAACTGAGTAATTAAATGTTGAGGATACACAGTGAAAAATAGAATAAATCAAAGAAGACTTCCTGAAAGAGGTGAGATGGAGACAAAGAGGGATGTGTTGTTACAGGTTTGGGGGAGGATTATGTTGGAATATGGATGGGCAAGTTGCTTCAGAAGCCAGATTGCTTTGGTGCTTGGACCAATAACCTGAGCACAAAAATTTTGTGACTTCACTTTTCTTCTCTCCTTTTCAAAGCACTCTTTTTATTTACTCCCTCCTCGATGGGCCTTTCTTCCCTCAGCTTGAAGATCCCCATTTCCATCTCCCAACTGTTGAGGACCATGTCCTGTCCGCTCTCAAAAGCCACCCCACACTCACAACCATCCCAGATCTCTGGTGACTTATCACAAATTACCAATGCCATTTCTGAGGGTTTTTCTAGACCTTAAGCTAACCTTCACTGTGGGTACATGAGGATGCTTTATTATGGTTTTCTTCCCAGAGAACATTTATGTCAAGTTTCTTTACCTCAAAGAGTAATTGCAGTAGATATCCTAGTCATTATGGTACCACCAAAAAAAAAAAAAAAATGAGGCAGGAATGAAATTTGTATGTATGTAGCTTGGCAGAAGTCTGTATCAGAGAATGGAAAGTGGTATGGTCAATGACAAAAGAACCAGAGAATGAAGAGTAGGGGAGGGACATAAATTACTGGAAGGACAAAAAGTTATTGAACGAAGTTCTTTTGGAGACATTTTCATCCTCTGCACTGTTGATATTTTGGGCTAAATATTTGTGGTGGGGAGTCTTATGCCTGGAAGGTTTTCAGCAGCATCCCTGATGCCTGTGGTTGCACCGTAAGTTGTGAAGACCAGAGGTGTCTCCAGATATTGCCAAATGCCCCTGGAGAAATCCGCCCCCCACCCTTGGCTGATAACCACTGGGTGAACAGACCAGGCTGTTGTCAGTGTAGATGACTGTCTATTTGTTTTATGGAGCTAATTTCTGACAGCATATCCTGCTCAGGCAGGTGCATCTCATGACCCAGGAGTTTTAATTATATGCTTTGGGTTGATTGATCATGCTCTTGTTTCCTAAGTGGGAGAGGTCGATACAGAGGACTGTGGTCTTTCATCTGGCTTTTGCAACTCCTCCCTGATAATAGGAAGTGCTCACAGCACCTCATTTTTTTTCTTCATCAGAAGCAATAGCCTCTGGATGTTTTGTGGGTGAAGTAGAACTCCGTGTGAAGAGCAAATTTTTACTTACGGCATGATTGCCTTACGTCTTCAAAGACTATGAAGGTGCAAAATGGAATCTTTTAAGTCCAGTAGGGAAATATTCATATTGGCCATTAATAACTAGATTTGGATTGGGTGATGGATATTTTTTAGGGAAATACTCATCCTTGGAAGTTATGATCATGATGCTCTCATAAATAGACTCTCTCCCATATGGGGGTGATGGGATTGGGACATCAAAAGGGGAGAAAGAGCCTCAGTGTCCCTCTTTGAGTTTTCTCTTGCAGGGTATCATCTCTTGTCTTCCTTCACTCCCTTCATATCCAGGACACCTATCTTTGATGTGGAGTATGAAGAAGCAGCATGAAAAAGTATGACGTTTTGAGATGGGGAAGAATTTTCAACTTAGTCTAATCCTTAGCAGGTAATGACTTTGGAGACACATCCCCCATTGACTCCTGACCTCTGTCTACCTTCTACTCACTCTTCCTCCTTCCCTGCATCCATTGTCACATTGCTTCTTCTAGAGTTCGCTGTTGAGTGCCTATTATGCAAGGCCTGTCAGACCAAGGAGGACCAGTACCTAAAGACTCAGGTTTGCCCTCCAGCCACCTGGTGGGACAAGACACCTGGGCAAGTGGCAGCAACAGGAATGAGATGGGATGGCAGATGGGATGTGCAAAGGAAGCTGACAAACACACAAGGACAGAAACCTGAGCTTCAATTCTCTCACCTAAATTTGGGGACAGGAATCTAGTTCCCTACTGGGAAAAGGACCTCACAGGGATCCCTCTTGAAATTATTGAGTATTGGGCAACTTAGCCATAAAGAAATTGAGAAGAGGGGCCTCCCTGGTGACACAACGGGTTAAGTCTCAGCACCATGAAGCTATCTGTAGCCACTGCAGCACGAGTTTGATACACAGCCAGGGAGATTCCCACATGGCACAGCAGACCTCTCCTGTCTCTCCCACTGCTCCCCTCAGCAGTGTATTTCAGTCGATCTGCCTGTTCTGCTCCCCACTCTGTCTCTGGTGAATCTTCTCATCCCCCCTATTTCCTCCCCCCACACCTCTGGTCTACACCCAAGCTCTTGTATGCATAAATGAATCTTTTTTAAATTAAAAAAAAAGAAATTAAGAAGAATAAACCACTGACCAGTGACCAAAACTAGAGGGGGCCTGTCCCCAGCTCCTTGCAGAGGGCAGGGACACTCTGAACAGAGGCAAATTCTGTCTCTGCTACTGCTCACTTGCCGTCAAATTTCCAGTTGTCCAGAGCATACCTGGCCTCAAGCCTTTAGGAATCCAAACATCCAACCTTGTGTTAAAAATGGAAAAGGCAAGTGGTACTGATTAAATAGAGAATGAGAGAGGGGAATACAGATGACTTATGATTCTCAGAACCCTGCTTTCTAGCTCAACTATGTCCTTGGATAAAAGTACTTGGATTATCCTATATAAGAGTGTGTGTATGTGTGTGGGAAGGGAGGGCTGGAGTGACTTTTTTTCCTGATAGCACATCAAGTCTTTCAAAATATCTAACTTTTGGAACAAATGTTCTCAACCCTGTAAATCTGTGACTTTCTGAAAATCTGTGACTTTCTTTTTACTAACAGAGACTGAGGTTCAGGGAGGTGAAGTGTTTTGCCCAAAGACACACAGCAAGTAAATATTGGGCTGAAACAAAACCTTTTCTCCTCATGGAGGGGAAATGTTCTTTGTACTACTCCAAAGCGTGAGAACAATTACAACTCAACAATCAACTACTGTGATCAGAGATTTACCACTGTCTGTAGTAAACCATTGACAATTCCTCAAAACCATGGGACTCCCATCTTTACGTGCAGTTGGATTTTAACCAAGAAGAGCGATTATCAGCAATGTCGACAAGTGCAGGATTTCATGATCTTCATTTCTCCCAAGGTCTTTAGTCAAATGGCAATGAAGGAGAACAGTTACTAAAAGTGAAAATCCAGGGCACAAACATTGGTGTTGATAATCTTGGAGTTTGCTTTGATTTTCTTTGGGTTTGCAGGATTCAAACAGACAGGTCTATCCAGCCTAGAATGAGGCCATTAATCAGATTATTCGAGGTGAAAAAACACTACTGCTGCTATTACCTGGAGACTTCAGGCTTTTTGTTTTGCTTCAGAGAAAGTTTCTCTGGTCTGGCTTATCTGGATGATCTGTCGTTTTGCTTGGTGTCCCTGTAATCATATAGGTGCTGGTATTTTTGCCGCAAAACCACTTATGCATTTTATGGAAATAGTGTTATAAAATATAATTTTTAGCAGGGCAAGGGCTTCTGTTCAATAGTCTCTCACACATGCATACGCCTCTCGAGTACGTGCATGCATGCATGCACGCGCACGCGCACACACACACAGTTAGGGATTCTTTTGCTGTGTGCAAAGAGCACCTTTATTTTAAATACAGCCTTTTTAGTCTTCCTTCCCCTCACGTAGGAATGCTGCATAATACAAACATAGATCATGTTTACGATCAGCTAATTTTACCCCCTTTCAGTGATTTCCCTCTCTCTTCCTCCTCCTCCCCCCCGGTTCATTTCTTTTTGCTCTTCAGTGCTTCTCGAAGCCCCAACAAATATCTGAAGAGCTGCGATACCTACAGTAAGTCCTCGTTCTGTTATGAGCTCGCCAGACACACAATGCCGGCGCCGCTCAGTAATCTCTTGTCAAGCCTGCCTCTCTACCTTCCCATCCTCATTCCAGGAGCCTATTAAATTAATGAGATAGAAGTCCGCGCTACAGCGGTCGACATGTTATTGGTGTAGAGCGGCGGTGCTGTTACAGTGTGCCTGTTTTCTCTCCTGGGACATTTAATTTCCGCTTCTCAAATGAGCTGCGAAGCTGTGAGGCCTGGCAGTGTTGTTCCCGGCACTCTGTGATGCAGATAATGAGGGTACTGATAGGTGCCTAGGAGACTGTGATGGCTCCAAGCACAGCCATGGTCTGATAATGCTTTATGCCAGCAGTGTCACAGCGGAACCACTATCATCCCTCAAGGAATGGCTCATCTTTATGTGTAATACAGCAGCTGTCACCTAAATGGCTAATGGGGAAGCAAAGTAGAACCTTAGTGCTAGTAATCTTTGTCACTTAATAATTTTAAAGGTATCAGACTTCAGTGGCTCCTGCAAGTTCTAATAAAAGTGCACTTGCAGGTTTTATGTTGTTTGTGGTGGATTACATGTAAATTGAGAAATCCGTGGTGCTGTTCTGTGCAAATCTAATTTAGTATCATTTGAATAGCCAAGTAATTAAAATGTATTATAGGTATAAGATGCTGGGATGGTGGAGTGCCTGCATTTAAGAGGAAGATTTATTGGGCTCGCAGCATCCACTGTGAACCTTCTACAACCACATTAGCTAACATCTGTTGGAAAATGTCGAGATGCAGGGCAGAAGACATGCACGCGGAATGCATGCTTTCCTGAGTTGGAACAACAAACCGGGGAACATGGGTTAGCACTTGCAAGTTAAATGCATTAGTAATGGGACCTGTGTCTGCACGGGCACCCGGTGCATGGGTGAGGGCAAGTGGGTGTGGGAAGGGGCACGCGTGTGTACACGTAAGTACATACAAATACACATCCTTCCTAATTAACATCCAACCCCTGTAGAGTGGGAAGTGAAGTTTGATTGGATTTAAGGAGCAGAGTAATAATAATGGGACAGTTAATACAACCGATGTCTGTGTTGACACGGCCCCATTAGTATTTCCTGGCAGATTATTTTGTTTGCTTTGCCTAAGTGCACAAGATTACAGGAGGTGATTTAGTAGGCTGGGGCATGGGATTCTGAAGGGAAGCCAAGCTAATTTCAATCACACCTACAACCAGACTGTTAATCTTTGGGGAGTTACTGCACCTGTGCTGGCAAAGGTTAAGAGGCGAGAGATTCTAGAAGGCACAGATACAGCAATTGTCCAGGAGAAGGGGGGGAGATGGAAGGGACCCATAATTCTTTCGGGGGATAAATCAAAGGACATTTCGAAATCTGAAAACTATGTTCATAGATAAGGACAAGATATACGCCCAAAGGAACACAAAGCATGTTCCAAGGAAATACTGGTCAGGAGACAGGAGTGTTTGCTAACAGAAGATAGTCAAATGCATGTGAAATATGTGTCCACAGCTCTACCTCTTACATTCTCCTCTCGTCACTGAGTGGTTTGAGCATACTGTCAAATGGAAGTGGTATGGGGACTGTGTCAAATATAAAGTACCTAGGTGGGAGGGGGAAACTGAGGATCTGGATGCTTTGTGATATTTTCACCTCATCTCTGCCGTCCAAATCACCCTGCAGACCTCTACAAGCAAAGTTAGAGAGATTTCAATGCTGTAATCAACTTCTCTCCAAAGACTGTGTGCTTACCCGGCTGAACTCACTCACTGGGGGACCTTGGGTGGTCCTGGGGGTCGGGAGGGTCTGCAGGTAAAAAATGCTTAGTCCAGGACCCTTGAGCCTCCACCTAGTCATAGCACATCTCAGAGGATACAGCCATCGCTGACTGTTTTGAATAATTATGGAGATTTTAAATAAGGTTTCAAAAAGCACCCACTGGTTTGTGATGTCTGAGCCAAAAACAGGTATTGACACAAGTGTTGGAAACGCTTACCAACACCTGCAGCAGTCTCTAGTCATGTGCTCTCGGCAAGTAAGAGTAGAAACGCAAATACAACAGCATCATCAAACAAAAACAGAACAGAAATGCAAAAATGAGAAAAGTTTGCTTTTGTCTAGTATCACATGTTTAAAGTCTATTAAAATGGGTAAAACTTTCTCTGGTACTCATTAGAAAATTACTAATCACCGAGAGCTCTTTGGGAATCTTTATGGATATAATTAATAAGCTCTATGCAAAATCCATTGGAATTTAGCATTCATTAAAGTCCACTTAATAGAGCACGTCATATTTTAGGTCAGAACTTCATTTCATTTCCGTTTTAATGGGAAGCATTGTGTTTGTGTTTTGAAAATCCTGGGAAAGATGGCTTTTCAGAGGAAAGAGTGTCAAAGTCCATGTTGTCAGCATTAAAATTAAAAAAAGAAGCTGACATATCACACGTCTGACTCTTCTTTTCTCATTTATTCAAAGTGAAGGTTTTGCTCCACATACAGCACAGAGGTAATGATTGTGCATCTGTTGCCGTAATACAGAGAACTGGGAAGAACTAACTACGTGCAATTCAATAAAGTATATTTAGCATATTTTCATTGCACCAAATATCAGCTGATCCACCTCTTATTAGTATAAATGGCATAGATTAGTGTCAGGCATTTTCAACAGTGAAGAAATTACAGGAGTCTGCAGGGCTCATTAAGCTCTGGCTGCATGTTAACGAGGGGCCAGGCCTTATTAATAAGAAGAGGAAAAGATAAAACTAAGCTGCGAGGAAAAAAGGAACAAACCCTCCTTTAAAAATTCTCCAGCGTTTAAAAGTAAGGAGACTACACTGGACAATTCTTTCCCTTCTTTATTTTCTAGACATTTGTGAAGACCTATGCTTTCTTTTATTTATTAAGCGGCATGCCAGAAAAGATTCAATTTCCACAAATGTCAAAGACGTACAGAAACCATGTTATTTTCAAAGGGTGATATGGCTGTCAGCTTTGCTTCTGAATAGCTGGTGTTGAGTTCAGGTTTTGTATTTACAGTTTTCTCTTCTTTCTCCCACTGCCGTCAATTAATGAAGGTGGGAAATAACCGGCCTCAGCCTAGAGAAACAGAAGGATCTGTGTCTTCTCTCAGCTTCCACACCTCACTGTGTCTGAAAATCTGGGCGGTAATATCCAGAAAGCAACCCTTCCCTGGAAAGGTAAGTATTGAGATTTCCCAGAGTGTCACATCCTACCAAGGCTAATGAGTGCTTCCTTAGATCATCCAAAGGTCTGTGTGATAAATTCTGACTGGAGAAAAACAACTCTCTGCTTAGCATTTTGCTCAAATTCTGAGAAATTAATCAATAAAACCTGACTCCAGAGTACAAAGAAAATAAGGTTTACTCAAAGAAAAGCAAAAAAAGGTCTTGGCCAGAGGCAGTGTTGACTCAGGACTGTGTTAAAAGAAAAAGAACTGAAAGCAGGGAATACCCTCCAGGCTTAGAACTTCTGTACGTGCTATGAAATGCTTTAAAAAAATAAAAAAAAAAATAAGGTATTTGTCATAGAGCCATTTTATCACAAAGCTTTTTAAAAACAATGCCAGAATAAGTGCAAATGACCAGTCTTTTTTTTTTTTTTAAAAGGACCAGTTTTTAATGCAAGAATTGGAACTGCTCATATTTTGCACTTCTGCAGAATCTTTTGGCCAAGAATATTTCCATGCTTCTTGGGGGCTACAGTTGTTCTAAAAAGATAACTTTTACATTAAAGAAAACAGTGCTAAAGTAACAGGATATTGTTGAACCATCAACAGTAATTAAGGGTTTCAGGTTGTTTTGAATCGTCTTCAATGATATCCCCTAAAACTTAAAAATCACATTTCTTTGCTCCCAGTTTCCCTCCATCCTGATTCACCTATGGATCTTTCCCACTGCGAGAGTCCCTTGACTATGACTCTGGCTGTTTGTCTGGAACTAAGGTCATCATTAGCATTCTGGGAGTTGCCGAACACCACCATTGTGAGAGAGGACTATGCAAGGTGACAAGGCTTTCTTGGCACCAGGGGCTTTTGTGGTTGTGACATGTCTGTATCTTTCATGCCGACAGGGAAGTGCTTGGATTCTGGGGTGAAGAGTGGTGGGCCTTTAAGACTCTCTAAAGTCCACAGACACACGCTGTTTGGATGGCTATGGGAGTGATAATTGCTGTCTTAGTCTGTATTAATTTTTTAAAGCATCTTTTCTCTACTTCACCTAGCTTATTTTCACAGACCAATAATTGGTTGCAAATTATTGCAGATATGCACTAATACATTTAGAACTATTTCTCTCTAGTAAAATGCTGTGTGTATACAAAAGTATACCCTTGTGTATTTGAATATATGCTTATGTAAACATGGTGGGTTTTAAGCACTGGATAAGACATTTTCCAAGACAGTTACACCAAATTTCTGGGAAGGCCAAGTTTTTAAATAAGAATTCCATGACTGTGTCCATTTAACCCTATCCATTTCATAAAGGTGGCTTCTATGAAGTAATGCCACAGAAGTTTCTCAGAGAGACAATGTGAAGGAAGAAAGTTTTTCTTTTTCATTTTTAATATGGAGACATAGAAATAATTTCTGACCACAATCTTTCAAAGCAGGTTTTACGGACTGAATTGGAATCCATCTCAAGGAAACTTTGAAAAGCTCAAACCTCCAAAATCCCCCTCATGGTAGATAGTATGTATTACTTGATTTTCTAAAATGACAAGACATACATTAAAAAATATTTCTCTTATTGTTACATTTCAGGCACGTTTACTGTTAGTGCCTTGGCTTCATTATGTATCATAGTCTGAATCTACAAATCAAGTATAATTAGACTTAGCGAACTGATTGGATTTCTAATTAAGCTACATTGGAAACAATGCACAATCAGTAAATACTCTGACTAGGTACATTTTAAAGAGCAACTCTTGGGCTTTTTGCTGATGACTAGACACCAGTGTCATTAAATTTGTTGGTGGCAAGCAAATTTTAAAGCTAAAATAGAGGCAATTAGTAAAGATCTTGAAATATTTAATCACGTTTGTCCAATTAGTGTGCAATTAGGCAGTGGTGTGGCGTGGGACACGCATTCTGCCTCAGTACTTGGTGAGAAGGATCCCTTTGAAATTTTGCTGTTTAGTTTATTGATATATAAAAAGGAAGTTATGGTTGTAATTTCCAATTTAAAAAAAATACTGTGCAGATGGTCTGACTATATATTTAACAATGTTAAACAAATCCAAACAAGGGAAGCATGTTACCTGAAATTACACAGCTGTGATCTGTGAATAAGCTCTGGATCATGGTAGATTACAGCTGTGCTTATCTCCATCATGGAAAAGACCGGGCAGTTTACACTGGAGAAATGGGGAACTTGATCAGCTTGCCCAACAGGTCTTAAAATGATTGGCAGTTCCTTACTTGACCAAATGTGCCCTTCCGGGTAGTTAGCTCGGTTTCTAATCTAATGCTTATGCAGAGGGAAGATGGAAAGAGATCCTGCAAAAAGTTCATTTGGGGAGCTGATAAACTGATCAGCAGCATTACCTGCTGTTCCCATTGTGAGCTAACTGCCCAGTCTACTTACATTTTTGGGAAGGGATTGTGTCAGTGGGAAGTCCCAAATGCCCAGTGCAAAAGCAAGGAGGATATCTCCTGGCTTAAACACTTCATTGCTTTGCCCTGCCACAGAATAGAATATACTCTCTTCATTAGAAAGCAAAAAGCACTTTTCCAACGTTCTTGTTTAGATGATCTATGGAAAGGCAATATTATTTCCATTTTAAAAGAAGGGTTGGGGGGGTGTGGGGAGAAAGATACAAATCCCTATCTGTTTCAGGCAGCCCTCCAAACCAGAGTCAAATTATCTCAAAGAACCAAGAAGCTGTCACTCCATGAGTTATCAGATAAGACACATAAACAGGTAAGGGGTAGGTGGGGAGGGATCAAAGACTGAAGAGAATTTAAAATGATCTCAGGTGTCATGTAGAACCTGCTTGGGTTGAAGGAATCTCTCCCATTTTGTTCTGGAGTACTGACTTCATGCTCAATCAGATTTAATAATCTAAATGTCAACTGGGAAATGAAAAGATGCTCATAAATAAACTTGTTCTGCTAGAAATGGTAACCTACTAGGTTGAACATCAGGAATCTAAGGAGGGAGTTTTGGATCCAGGTTCTCCTAGGTATACCGATGTTTTATGTTCCCCAATGTAAGTACATTTTGTCTTGGATAACTCGGAAGCCAGTGAGTGGAAAATCCCCTGAATGTCTACAGATGTAATGAGGACAAAAAGAAAAGTGAAATGAAAAATGTCCTTGAAAATAAAAGACAGGTGATTCGATGTGGAGAATGGGGTTAGCGTACCCAGGAAAGCAAGACCTTACAACAGGTTTCCTGGAAATTTAGTTTAGACAGGCTTTATCATATTTATAGACTTACAGTCCTTCTTTTTCTAATTTTGAAGGCATTTCTTTCTGCTTAATATTCTGGAAGCAGGTTACAATAATCCTGAGTCAAAGCCAAACATTTTGAGAACTTTGAGTATAATTAAATTCTATATTGAGATTTAATTAAATTCTTAATTAAATTCTACATTTAGAATTTTCATAAATTTGTAATTATAAATATAGTGAACTCTAAATTTAAAAATGTAGAACATTAGTGAGTTAGTCATGGATAACACATGTACCTTACTCATGTCCAAGCAAGAATAAGGTTCTAGACTGAAGATGTCTGCCAATGGAGATGGTCACACTTGAATCTCAAGGAGATTCACTTACACCACCACTGTCCAGGTTCTTATGCCACTTAAACTCCAGAGGGAGAGGGAGAGGAGATTCTGTTGGTTTTTACAAGGATGTGGCAGAATGGTATTTTGATTTGAAATCAAATATATTTGGGTTTGTCATAGCCATTCTTTGTTGTGGTTTTCTATGGTCCTTCTCAACCCCCTCTTCTCAGTGTTACTCTGTCTCTCTCTGCTTTTTTCAATGCTCTAACTCACAGCCTCCTCTCAGAAAGCTTTCTAGATAGCATTGCCCAAGTTAGCAAATCAAAATAATAGGATGCCCATTAAATTTGTATTTCAGATAATAAAAACTATTCTGTGAATATTTTTTAGTGTAATATGTGTATATGCCAAACATCATATGAGATACACTAAAATTTGTTATTTATCTGAAGTTAAAATTTAACTGGATGTCCTGTAATCAATTTGGCAAGTCTACTTCTGGAACACATTCACACTAAAGTATAAGTAATTGAGAAACACATCATCTTTCTCTAAGGAAATGTATATTTTGTGTCAACCAGAAACTTTTGAGAAGTGGCTAGCCTGATTTTGAGAGTTCAGACATCCATTAATGCATTGGCTCTCAATCTCGGCTGCATGTTATAAGTAACGGGGGAGCTTTCAAAAATCTCAATGGCCAGGCCAAAACCCAGATTAATTAAATCAAAACCTGTGAGGGTGGGGCCCCGGCATCAGTGTTGTTTAAAGCTCCCTAGTGATTCTAATACATAGCCAAGTTTGTAAACTACTAAGGGAGGGTTCTCAACCACAGCTGCTTGTTAGAACCACCTAGAGAATTTAAACAACATACTCATGTCTGGATCCCAAGCCCAGAGGTTCTTATTTGATTGGTCTGGGTGGGGGTCTGGCATCCAAGATCTTTTAAACCTCCTAGGGTGATAACCACAGAGTGAAGGATTTATGAAAAATGTCTTTTGAGGAGCAAAGGGTCATCTCCAAACTATAAATCACACCAGGGTCTTGACGAGTTCACCTATAAAGCTGTCCATGATGCTTGGTTCTGTGAGAAAAAAATTCCCTTGTCCCCTTTGGGATCAAATTTATCCATTACCCCAGGGGTCCTGTTTCAGGGACACATAGGATGCCCCTGGCAGTTGTCTTTGGAAAAAACTAAGATGTGACCATGGACTATTAGAGGCAGTTTTTTAAAAGACCAGAGTAACTTGTATCCTGCTGGGTCAGTGGGATAGACTGGGGGATTGCCATGGATGAAATGATTATCAGAAGATGTAAAAGAGTGAGTGAAAAACGGTTTAGAAATGAGAAAAGAGAAAAAAAATCACAAAAAGATGGACTGGGTTGGGAATAAAAATACTAAGACAAAGCCAACGAACCCAAATTAAACTAAGCTGGGGAGGAGATACTTTGTTTTCTTTCGTTTGTTGCTGGAAACCAAAACAAATCTAAAGAATTTGATGTGTGTGAGTGTCAAGCAGCGACTGGAAGGGACCAGCCACACTGAGCAAAGTTGGCTTAAGCCACACTGACAAATACAGTTGACACTAGACACCCGATAGACATCAGCTCCATATCATTCGCGATCCCGTACGCCCTTACAGCAGAAAGTATTTGTCCATCTGTCACAATTTGCGTGGTTCAGAAAATGGGAATCTCTTCAAGGTATTAGTCCTGACAAAAGAGTAACTAAGCTAAAAACTGTTTCGGCTGTGGTCAGAGCTGGGCGAGGACATAGAGTAGACACCACAGTCCCACAGAAGAAAAATGTGAGCAAATCCGGAGCTGGGTTTAAGTGGGAAGTGACGGAGACAAGGTGAAGCTAAGTCCCACTACAGCACATGTGCATATTCTTGTGTGTCTTGAGGATGATCCCAGATGAAGGTCGGCAGGAGTAGGTAAAGCAAGGAAAACTTGAAAATACACACTGACTTTCTGAAGAGAGTTTACTCAGCTTGCTGCTGAATCAGAGCCTCTGTCCTGGCCCTGGGACCCTCCCCTGAGAACACAGCCCTGGGCCAGATTCACACTTGGTCAGGCCAGTTTGCAGAGTCCTTGCAGAAGGAGCAGTGCCCAGGCCCACGTTCTGCCACGTCACCCCACACTGCCCATCTCACAGCTGACTGGAGCAGGAGTGGGTATACTGTCCAAGGGGAGGAGACTCTTGACTGGCCAGACCTACAACTCTGTTTAGAAAAAGACCAACTGAGCCAATCATATTTTCCCTCTTAGGGAAATATAGTCAGACATTGTGACAAATTTGTCCAAATGATAGGATGGGGGATGGCTCGTCACAACAGGAGAGACCATGGTGGATAGTGGTTGGGGGGTGGAAAATCCTATGTAGCAAAAGCTGCTAATGAGACCAGAGATCAAAGGCATCCAGGAAGGGAGGAGGAGGGGGCAGAGGGGGAGAGGTGCAAACTTGGGGTCAGGGGAGAAGACAATTGACAGAGGTGGAGGAAGATGGCTGCTTTGGTGATGGAAAAGCTATAGTGACCACACCTGAGGGGAGAAAACCGGTATGTCAAAAATGAAGAAGGACATAAAACATTTTAATGGGAAAAAATTTTAAGCACCTAATAATAGAGAGGAAAATGGCGAAGATTTGCTGAGAAATGTGAAGATGTGGAAAGAAAGAGATAAAGCTAACTTTATCTGGAAGAGTAGAGCTGATCTGAGAGAAACAGATATAGGGGCGCTATAGCCATACACAGAGCCCAATAGGGGACAGGTCACCGTGGGCTCTCACCTACGCACACAACTGCAAGACCACTCAGGCCCAGGGACCAACAATGCGGTTTATTTAAACAAACAGAAAATAAAATTACTAAGGCCACGGGTGGCTGGCTAACTCACCCCATGTCATGTCCACGGTGTCCAGAAGTCCCAAATAAAAGGTAGCTTGTCCAAGATGGCGCTGTCCTGTCAACGAGGCTGCAGGCAAGCAGCAGGCCCAACTCTCTGCAGCTGGAGGAACCCACAGGCG
Source organism: Scalopus aquaticus (assembly GCA_004024925.1). Taxonomy (NCBI): domain Eukaryota; kingdom Metazoa; phylum Chordata; class Mammalia; order Eulipotyphla; family Talpidae; genus Scalopus; species Scalopus aquaticus. The sequence goes on along the minus strand of PVIJ01002576.1, from coordinate 43,547 downwards.
GGCCGCTGAGGAGACGGCGCAGCAGCCCATAGTCTGAAGGTCGGGATGGCCAACACCAGCTGCTGGGCCAGATAGCCACGGAGGGAGCAGAACCTGGAGGTGCTGGAGGACCAGACACCCTGTGCTACCAGTTCTCTAAAGTGACCTGGGCACAGACGCCAGTCACCCGTCAGTAGTGCTGGGCAGCACTGGCCGCTCCAGTGGCCACCAGAGGCTGTGACAGAAACACCAACGTCACAGCTCCTTGAGAGTTCCCGGCCCAAGTCACCACCAACAGCTCTTTGAGACAGCAGACCCTGGGGCCTTCCGTGCTCTTTTAGGCAGTAGCAGCCGCAGGACTGGCAGCAGTTGCAACTGCCTGGAGGCTACAAAGTTCTTCAGCTTCTTTTAGGGTAAGCTCCTGGATGCTCCCACTGAGGAGGCCAGGAACCCCGAATGGAGTTCTGACAGGTCCCAGCGGGCTTGTGCCCTACCTTAAATCGTCTTTCAGCCCGCCCCGCCCTAGCCTAGTTGATACCTGCCTGACTGGACAATTTGCAGTTCAAAGTGACTGATTGGACCATTCTAGGACCAATCAACCCATCTGGCTCTGAATAATTAACTCATGAGCTGACGAACACGATTGGCTCATTTTACTCACACCTCATTGGTCCTTTCTACTGGCGCCAAATGAAAAAGACTAGTGGCGCAACATCAGAGCTGGGCCTTCCTACAGCCCTGCCACTGCCTTCTGTTGCTGGCAGTGGCCTGGGTGCTGCCAAAAGGCCGACTCTGGGCAGCCAGCGGCAAACTCGTACTGTACTCCCTGCTGCAAACCTGGCTGGTGGCAGAGGGAGGGGCTGCCTAGAGGCAATAGGTTTAGAGCACAGAGAAACCGCCACCATTTTCCAATGGCTCCCTTGGCTTAGCTGTTTGGTAAAGCGAGCCAGTCTTAACCCCAGTCCACATGGTGGGGCCAGGATTCATGAGGAGGTGCCTTGATTTTGAAAGAGCTTTCCAGATGGTGATCCAGTGCCAGTATGTGAGTATTCTCAAACAATGCTCTGTCCCCTTTTGCAGCGTTCTGAATGGGTCTGTCTTGCCCTGACCCCACGTATTCAACCAAGACAGAAGGAAATAAGGTAGTTTGTGGTTCCCAGGGGGAAGAACACTTGAGAACTACCCCTTCCTTCCCACACCCCTACTGTGACAAGTGTAGAGTATTACAAGGGACTCAGAACATCTTTTGGGGGCTGTTTGGTCTTTAGTACATAGAGAAGAATCCCTTTCCCACCATCCTTCTGTGAATGCTCTGTTAGCCATACTCCAACTGCAGGCTGCTCTACTTTCTAATCTCACACCAACATTGTAAGCCTATGCTAATTTCACCCCCAGTTCCAAGTAGTACACCTGTCCAGATGGTCTTCGACAATGAGGCAGTTACAGGGCTGCTTCTTGGATTTATAGGGAAAAAGAAGTCTGTGTCACCTTGGATTTATACTCTGGGTGCCTCCTGTTTCTTATCTGTAAAATGGGCATCATAATTATAATTAAGAGAAGTTAAGTGAATTAATGTATGCAATGCCTTTAGAAAAGTATCTAGGGAATAGTAAATCTTTACCATTTGTAAGCAATTGTGTTCCATGCCCCCTTCTACTCTCAAGGGCTTCCATTCTTTTTATAAATGCATCACACATCTTCCTAAACAGATGCCTGATAAAAGCTCTTTATGTTTGGGGCCAGTGTCTTTGACCTAATACCCCCATTCTCCTGCCATTGCTGAACTTGCCTTGTATTACATCTCTTATCTGGAAGATACTTGGTGTCCTAAGGAAGAGGAGTTCATTTTATCTTTGACATTCTGGAAACAACATACCACCTGGAATTCCATACCCATCTGGAATTCCAGTGAAGGGAAATCCAGACTACTCTGAGTGGGGTTATTTTGGACTATTCAACCTTTGAGATGAACATTGACTTTCATCTCCCCCACTTAACCTAATGGTAGTCTAGAAAGCATGGCCCATTATGGGGCAAGTCAGATCAGAGGAAAACAATGTTGATCAGTGGGTCTCCTGGTTATTATCTGCAATTTAAATAAGAGCAATAACTAAACCTACGAAATGACTGATCATGACTGAATAACATTAACAAAATAGTAATAACCACTTATGATGAACACATACCAAAAACAGGACGTTCTGCTGACCACTCAATACAAATGATTTCCTTAGTCTTTCAACAAGAGTGGGAAGTAAATGTTTTCAACTTTATTTTCTTTTAAATTTAAATACATTTAAATTCTTTTGATATATTTTATAATGTATTAACTCATTTAGCCTTTTAGATTTAATTGACATAGCTCATTCTATTACAACATAATGAATCAATATTTGAACACATTGCAAGATGATCACCACAAAAAAATCTACTTACCATCCATCATCATACAAAGTTCCAAAACTTATGTTTCCTATGAGAACTTTTAAAATTCACTCTTACAGATAGGCGCTATAATAAGAACTACTGTTACCACTCTGTATATTTCATTCAAAGGACTTACTTATTTGATAACCAGAAGCGTATACCTCTTGACCAAATATCTGGAACACTCCAAAAATTTGTATATACACCCTTTGCAGGGCCATGCTAATCTCTGTGTGGTTTCCTCATGGTATATGTGTCGCTAAGTGAGCCCTCAACTTCATTTTTATTAATGAAGAAAGTAAGACCTCAAGAGTCTGAATAACTTTTCCAAGCACAATAGCTGGCAACGAAGCCAAGTCCTGAACCCAATCTGTCAGCTTTGTAAAGCGCAGTTCTTCACCTCCATGCCATGAGGACACTATCCCCCAAATGCTGACAACTTAGCTCTCGTGTACAAGTTAGCCCACGTGGTGTGAGTCCCAGGCTGGGGACTCAGAAACCCAAAAAGAACAAAACAGACTTTAGGAATAAATAGAAGTCTGTTGAGCCCATTTGAACCTCGTTTTCATGTTCTGTTTTTAAGGGGTGCAATAAACAATGGAGCAGAGTCTCCTTTTTGGAGAAACTGATCTTATACTAAAACATGACATATGTATTTGGGAAATCCAAAAGTTTCAGAACAGAGATTTAAAAACAAAGCTAGTCTTTGATCAAAAATATACTTGGATATATTCCAAGGGAATTTTATTTGACTTTGAGAATTTTTGGTGATTTTTTCAGAGACCCCCTTCAATTAAATGATGGTGCTCTGGGGGTCGTGAAAGCAGGCACAGAATCCTTGTCTCTCCTTCCCCCACCCCTGCCCCAGCTGGTACTTCTGCTTTTGCTCCATACTTTTGGGAGGGAAAGTGGGGTCACATGCTGCTCAATTCTGGTTTGTGGGAGAGTGTAGTTAACGAGGGAGATTATTTCCTTTCTAAAACAGTGATGCTTGATGTGCAGCCCAGTGGTTTCGTCACCATTCTTCTTTCATGAGATCTTTTCAGGAAACTGGATAAGGTACCCATAAAAATTGCGGTTTTGTAAACTTTTGGTGGCTAGACATTTGCCCATTAAACTCAAACTCTGCTATAGCCCTGACACCAACCTGCCCATCTGCCCAGCTTGTGCAGGACTTACCCACTTGGGTATGAATGAGAACTGAAGATGGCTTTTTCCCTTGCCTGCCCCTGCCAGCCCCCTCCCCTGGGATCTCCTGCCCCCCCTCTCCCTGTATTGTGTAAAATCATGTGGATTTGCTGAACAGGTCTGTAAAATTAATTATACTGTGAGTGCTTGGTAACCAATGAATTGTAAATTGTACATTATTAAAACAGCATCAGAGCTCTGACTGATCTATTATTCTTTGGGGAATGAACAGAGATAAGAGCTTTATGTGCTTTAGAGGTCTCTCTTGCCACCATCCAGCAGACAGAGAGAGGAAATATCAAGTGTTTTTTTTTCTTTTTGATTTGGTTTTTCTGCAGTTAAATTAAATCGAAAGTATCTTTGTTTTCTGTTCAGAAGTTGTTAAAGGTATGTTGACCGCCCTCTGTTCTGTTTGTGGCATTTGCTAAGGTGTGGGTGCTCCATAAATGCATTTTTGCAGTGATTGTGATAATATGTAACCATATATGCTCCTAGCCCAGCGCAGCACCATGCCACCCTAATGGGAACAAGAGTTATATGCCCTGACATGGCGTGGTAATAAAATAAATTGTGTTGATATAGTGCTTCTCTGCCTCAGCTCAGGAGGCATTCAGAGTAAACAGTAGGAGACATAAAAAACAGAAGATGCGCTAGGGACCTGGTGGCTTCAGTTGAAAGGGATGAAACTGGAAGAAATGGTTTTTCTTGTCTTTTGCTTCTAGTCGTAATAGCTACCCTTGGGAGTTGCTTGCGAACTCCTCATTTCACTGAACTTCCTCCCTGTGTAGAATTTCTCAGCATCTTTCTTTCTGCCCTGATGATTCCTTCCAGGTGCTTTGCACAGTTCTCCATGGATGCTTTCTCTTTCTGTATTTGAGCAAGCCTGCGGTCCCCCAAAATGTGACCACATTCTGCCACGCATCATTGTCCCTCCACGCAGGCTTTCTAGCCAAGAGAATCGAAACAGGCATAAGACACACACACATCATTCCACCTTCCACGATAAATAAACATGTATAAACCCAGAATTTCCATAGACTGCCGGAGGCCCCAGAACCGGTCTCACCCAGTTGCTGGGCAGGACCAGGCTGGTCATCTCTGGGGCCCACGTAAAAACAAAGTGCAGGTCCTGCTTGAAAATGATGGGGGATTTCAAGAGTGACCTCAGAGCATTAAACTGAGTTAGGGCCCTGTACAGCCACATGGGGATCACGCCCCAGAATTTAGCCCTGGGTCAGAGTGTCTAGTAGTTTGTGACAAAATTATACTTGTATGTATTTTTGGTGCATTTAGTCTTCTAATGGTCTGATTGGGCCATTAGGCAATCTCTGTGTTTCTTCTGCCTGGAGGAAGAATGCCTTCCTCTCCGCCCCTTAAAAGCTTCCCCCCTGAGCTCCAAGGGAAAGAGAAGGTCGTGTCTTCCATGTCTGTGGTCAGAGAGGGGCCACAGCTGGTGAGACTGCAGGGCTAGAAGATCGGCTGAAGGGGAAAAATGTTTTACCATCAGTTCTGAAAGGGTCCCAGGATGGGGTGTAAGTCCAAGAATGAATGAGTCACAGAGAGAAGCCATTGAAGAACAGACAAAATCGTTGCTGATAGAACTGGATTCTTAGACACAGTCTCTCATTCTCTTTCTGATCACGACATTGTCATTGTCTTGTTCTCCAAAGAGCTCCTCTGACTTTGAAGAAGAGATGACAATAGTTTCTTTGATTCAGTAGTTCTACGATTGCTAAGGAGCATATTCTCACCCAGTCCTTCACACTTGAGTTTAGGACAGGAAATGGGAGAGATGGCCGGGTCCCACAAGGCTGGAGTGGCAAGATACCATCAGAAAGGACTGGGGGAAGGAGCCAAACTACCAATGGGAACGATGGTGTCCGTCAAAAAGAGGCTTGTAAGCAGGAGGGACTGGCAGGAGGACACAGAAAGTGGAGTCAGTGACTGCCCAGCCCAGCAGGCCTAACTTCCAGCAAGACTTTCTGATTTCCCTTTGATCCTGTCACCTCTGTGAGGACCTCAACCCAGCTATTGACCTAGAAGGACGGATGGGGTCTGCTGGGTGGGCATACAGAATGCATTTGGGCATAATCTTCCTTTAGGATCCTTATCACCCAAACTGTATGTGTGCATTTTAGAGGAATGAAGAGATCAGCCCAGAGAGGAGCGAGGTGATAAATTTGGCTAAGATAAGAAAAGAAAGGAAAACCAATAATATGTCTTATAATTCATTGGCTTCTTTGTTGTAGAAAATGGGTTTTGCTTTTGTCACAGAAGAACACCAGCAGAGAAAGCGGTATTCAGAGGGGGAATGAAAGTACTATTCTCACAGGCTCTGGAAGATTCCTTGCTGTTCATCATAAAAACCAAGCCAGAATCTTTTTTTTTTAAATATTTATTTATTTATACATACAAGTGGGGGTACAGGCCAGAGGCGTGGGGTGGCGAGAGGGTTCACCAGAGACAGAGCGGGGAGCAGAACAGGCAGATCAGAAATACACTGCTGAGGGTAGCAGCGGGTGAGGCAGGAGAGGTCTGCCGCACCATGTGGGATTCTCCCTGGCTGGGCGTCGAACACGCATCGCTGCTGCCGACACAGCCACAGCGCAGCACTTAACTGCTGCTCCACCAGGGAGGCCCCCAAGCCAGAATCTTGAACCTGCCCCCAGACAGGGAGAAGAGGCTTCTTTAGGCGGCAGGCCTTATTTATGAGTGCAGTGTGCCCTAAAATTCAAGAGAGGGCAGCAGATAACTGACACTGCCTGTAGGCCCAGGAAAGCCTGGAACCTGAGGAATGTCAGCAGGAAAATTTGCTGGTTTATCAAAACTCACGTCATGCAAGGCTTAGCCGTGCCAGAAATTTGTGTTTCTAGCACTCTGTGTTGAATGTAAAAGCAAATATTTGATTAATGGGATCTAATGAGCTTTGGCGACGTCGAGGGCAAGTGTAGGCCTATTGCCCACCACGGCAGCCTCATGCCCGGTTCTTCTGTGAAACCGACCCTGCTGTGGCAGTGTCGGCGGTGAGCACCCGAGCATGAGAGCAACGCGATGGAGAGAGAGGTGGGGAGGCTGCGAGGCTGCTGTTGAGACTTGCAAGTGCTGCTGATTCTCTGAATAAGCAAGACCTTCCCCTGAACCATATGCTGGCTCTTCCTAACCAGGAAACTCCCCCACCAGTGTGAGACTCACGTTCAAGTCTTTGTGATTTTCCAGTGCTTCCAGAAGAAAGCAAGCTTGGGACAGAGGGGACAGGTCCCCGCTCCCCAGAGACTGGGATTTCAGGGAGACTGTGGGGAGTATGGGATGGAGAAGAGGAAATATTTCTGCAGGGCAAGGGGCCTGAAGCTTTCAGGTTGAAATCTAGTTCCTAGCCTGTAACAAGGTGGTCCTCAGGGAGGTTCCAGTTTCCCTGCCCCACCCAATGGAGGGTGGAGCTGAGCAGGGAGGAGGGGATACTGGAGAGGAGACAGGAGAAGGAGGGAAGCAGGATGGGGAGCCAGAAGGAGGCCTGGGGGAGGCCCGTGGAGCAGAGACATGTGAAGAAGCTGCACTGGCTTCTTGGTCTCGACTGGTTGAAACAGACGTGGGTGAGAGACCCGTGGGGAGGTTAACAATGGCAGCTTTTAGCTTGATTTTGATTTTGCTCCTTCTGACCCTTTCCTATGAGTCCCCACCAGGAGGTACCTTAGACTTATGGCAAACTTTTGGACCTCAGAGGCCCTGCTTTGGGCCAACTCTGTTTGGCTGGATATTTACCCACAAGGGGATGGGTAACTTTGGGTGCTTGATTTGGAAATTTTATTCTTCCCCTTTTCTTTCTTGCACATTAATTGTATTAAATTTCCTTTCCATTGAAGGTTTTACGTACTAGAGTATGTTTTCTCTTTATGTGGCAGACGACAAAACCTATTTAGAGCAGGCAAGTTTGAGGGTTCTGGGGTGCCCTTCGCTCTCTTCTGTAACAGGCCCAATCCCCCTGAGATAAAGCATTAGTGAGGCCTCCTCAGGATGACCCAGGATGACTCTCCATCTTGTCTCCCGAGAGTGCAGGTCAGATGAGGATCCCAGCAGTTTATACAGAAGTTCCCCTGTGATTTTTAGCAGGGGAGGAACAGTGGCCCAAAAGGAAATCTTATCTTTAAAATAAACAGTGTAGTGATATTGCCAGGCTGAAGGGATCTAGAAGAGACTTAAAAAAAAAAAAATTGACCTGGTTTTCAGTAATTATTTTCAGCTCTTGATGTATTTTATTAAATGCACTGAAAAATCATTTCAAGCTACTAAGAAGACATCAAGACACACAAGGAAGCCAAAAGATGTTACCTTTTCAAAGTTGCACCCTCTGTTAATTTTGAACATGTTTTTAGTTTCTAAAAAGAACTGAGAATGTCTTTTACTCTATCCGCAACTTGTAGATGATTTGAACCCTAAAGCGTTTCCATTAAGATTGGGGAAAATGCACGTTGTCTTTTTTTTTTTCCTTCAGTAACATAAAATTAACAGCTGCTGGAATGTCTAGATGCACACCTGATGCTAGACAAAGGGTTTCTGAGAAACAGGCCCTAAAATTTTGGACTGATTTAATATTAAACAATTACTATAGAGCTGAGAAAATCAGCCCCTTTATAGATGTTGGCAAACAGAGGATTCTCTTCCTATGTATAATAATAAAAACCAGACTTGGCAGGAGCTAACAGGTCTACAGTGATTGTGGATTTCATTGTAGTCTAAAATATTGAGGCAGGAGGTTCTTTTTTTACTGGTGTTTCACAGGTCATGAAATTAGAGCTGCAAATTGATAAACAAATTGATAGGGTTTCCAGTGCCCTGTTGGATCACTTAGAACTTAGGGGGTTTCTGTAGTCCTCCTTAGAGGCTACGTAGAATGACATAATCCTGAGTGTTCAGGAGAGTTTCACCTCAGCATAAGTTAAGATGAAAAGACACATCTCTTTTTTCCAGAGCATCATCTCCAGAGTTGTAAAAGAATTGTTTTCTTCTCCTAGGAACCTTGCCTGTCAGGAATGTCTCGATTCAATCTTCAGATTACAAGTGCGGGGAAAAAAAAAATAGCTGTGTTTACAGAATTTTTTAAGAGAAAAATGGTCTACAAGAAAAAAGAAATACATGCATCAGAACAATTAGGAACTTGATAAAATAAATAATTATAACCATCCTATTTATTTAATTTAACAAAGTCTCCTTGACAGAAAGTTGGCAACTCTGGGCCTTGAGGCAGTACTCGGCTCTACTCTGGTAATCATACAAAGGACACCTTTTTACATTTCAGGGCCTCATTTTTCTGGAGGAAATTTACATTTACTTCAAAATTCTTATTACTCACTGGGGTATCACTGTTGACACAATGAACTACCAAACTTTGGGCTCTTTATGCTGTTGAGTTAATCTTGGTTTTAATTTATGGGGAAGTTTAGATTCCTGCCTAAAAATTGGTAAACCATAAAGAAATACAGTAAATGAATTTTAGGCTGCTTTTAGCCTTCATCTGTCTCTGGAGTATCACTTGGTCTTTCACTGTAGGATTCCATGCTCTATCTTTGGTCTTCAAAATGACTGCTTCATTAGGAAGACTTTCTTAGGAAATCAGACACCTTAGCCCTGACTCTGAGAATTTATGTGTCATTTCCCTCCCTCTGTGCTACCCCCAGCATCTACTTCAGTCCTGTAGCACTTAGTTATCTATCAGAAAATAGATCGAAAAACAAACAAGCATTCTGCCTGATCATGTTAACATTAAAATCAACAGACAGAGGCCAGTTTTAATTTCCTGTAAGCCATCATCTGTTTGCCTCTGCCTTCTCACCATTGCAATTCTTTCTTGCTTTCAGGTTCCCATATTTCTCCAAATCCTTCTTCTTCCATCATTTATGTCATCAATGTCTTCTGTATGCAGAGTGTCCCCTTGTAAAACAGAGTTCAAATAAGGCTCAGAGAGGTTAAGTATCTTGCCTGAGAACACACAGCACCTGGAGGAGCTCAGAATCAAATTGTATAGACTTACTGATGCTTTCTTTCATCAAGTTCCTATTCAATTTTGGAAAACTTAAAGCTATTCTTCTCTCCTTTTCTTTGAAATTCATTAACAGAAACCCTACATACTGTTTTACTGAAAGGAAATCCGTTACATAAAATCAAGGTACTATTGTACTATATCCCAGTTTTACCCACAGTACAATATTCTAGCATTCGAAAACCTGTTGGGCCCAGGCTAGTTAATTAGCTTTCTACATCGTATTATAGGCATTTCCTTAGGATGATATAATATACTAAGGAAAATGAAATATTGTTTCTAAATTTGTTTTTCCAGAAGAATCTCTTTACCATAAAATTAATCTGTTCATTGCTGCCCACACGTGCATCCCTTGTCCAAATATCTTGTAGCTCATCCTACAGATGTAATGAGAGTGCAGTGATTTGGAATGACATGTTAAAGAATAGAAAATGTCCTCTTTCTTTGAGAGCTTTCCTTAGAGAATTTAAGATATAATCGAATAGATAAATCAAAACAGATTATTATGAATATTTTGATTCACAGAAAGTTTGAAATGAGGACCAAGAGTACAGAGGACTCACCTCTTAACCGTAGACTGGTCACTTTTTTTTTTTTTTAAAGATTTTATTTTATTTATACATATAAGCTGGGGTCCAGGCCAGAGGCGTGGGGCGGCGAGAGGGTTCACCAGAGACAGAGTGGGGAGCAGAACAGGCAGATCAGAAGTACACTGCTGAGGGGAGCAGTGGGCGAGGCAGGAGAGGTCTGCCGCACCATGTGGGATTCTCCCCAGGCCGGCCCGGTGTCGCCGCTACGACAGCTCCACAGTGCAGCGCTTAACCGCTGCGCCACCGGGGAGGCCCAGACTGGTCACTTTTGATGCAAGTCCCTCATAGACATCCCTGTTCCCATTTGCCTTTTCCTACCTGCTATTGTTCCCATGACCTTCTTCTGCTGAGATTGTATTAACCTCCCCTTTTTACTTGATTAGAGCTCCTGGAAAATTGGAATGAGGTGTCAAAAAGTAGGAAATATATACCACATGTGGAATAATAGCAATAATCTGAACTTCTATAACATTTGTAGCTTATAATAATACTGTTTTTCAGAATGGGGTTCCCGGGATACTTCCTCATGTCACCAGGGAAAACGTAAAGGCCAAAATGCACATTCTTAGGCACTTCCCCAGATTTGATGAATCAGAATTTCAAATCTCAGTGTTGTGGAGGGCCTGGATTGGAATTCGGGAAGCTAAAAGTTAAAAATTTCTTCAGGTAATTTTTATATACACCAAAATTTTAATTGTTGTATTATAAAATATTTGCAGATCGGTTTCAAGAGTTCTCTATGCTAAGTAATTACTATTATATACTCATTAACAGATGTTCCAACTTGGAAAAGTTGCTTGCCTAAGGGGACACAGCGAGTTAGTTGTAGAGTTCTGGGCAGCATACAAGTCTCTTCACTTGACCCAACAGTCCCTGGGTCAAAGAACAGGGAAATGCATGGTTCTTGTTATAAAAGGAGTTTACCTTCTTCCTTGTTTTGAAGGGCATTCAGATTAGTCCTGCTCTGAGAGATGATTCACTGAAGATTTGAGACCCATAGTTTAGGAAAGAATAGGAGGCTAGCTGCAGATTAGAATATACACCAAGATAAACCATTCGAGAGTAAGCTGAAATAGAATCCATCCAACCATCCATTCATCCATCCATCCATCCATCCATCCATACTGAGTTTTGTGGCCCCTGTATTAGAGAGAGGGAAACCCTGTTCTTGATATGATTCTACCATTTCACCATTTGGGCTTCTGTCTTTTTTTCTGGAAAGTGAGAGGGATATTCCAGGACATAGTCCAGATTTCTAATCATATGATGCAACCTCTCGGGCCCCAGGTCATAGTGGGGTAATGAAGCATCCATCTCAGCACGGTTTTCTCAATCACGCAGCAAGTTTGTCCTTTCATAGCTGACCCAAGAGGATCCACTACATTTATTGTGCTGATCTACCTGTGTGCCTTAACCAATCTATATAGAGGCCCAAGGGTCACATGCAGAGAACTGCCTGTACAATCTTCCTGAGTTCTGCTCCTTCCACCCCAGACCCACCACACGTACATTAGCGTAGACACCCCATCCTTCCCCACAGTTTCCTCTCTAGCACTGAAATGTCTCTTTTTCCTTATCCCCATTTGGGTCAGTGATGTTTCTTTCTTTCTTCATATACAGGATCTGCTGTTTCTCTTTTTCTCCTTTTTGATCTGTCCTTCCAACTCTCTTTGCCCGAGGCTGACCACACTCCCTCATTCCCAAAAGCACACAGTTTATCTATTTTCCCTGTTTAAGGCAGCCAAAGGCTTTCAAAGATAATGAAAATCTCTCCACAGCAATTTTGAGTTACAAAGAATTTGCTAGAATTGCTGGCACAGAAAGTTACGGGAATGTTCTTCTAGTACTTTGTGGTCTGGAATCCCTGGAGGTTCAGGGATCTACAGGGAACAGAGACATGTGAAAATAATTATACTATAGCACGGGAGGGCCATATTGGAGGGGTGACAGGAATAGGTACCATGTAATTTTTGCACAAGAGTGAGCACTGAGTCTTGAAGGATGAAGAGGCATTTAACAACAGCTGGGAGTGGGGATCAGAGGACCCAGGCAGGGAAGCATGATAACGTGCCATTTTGGATGTGGTTACATTAGCCCTTACCCACAGATGGGCAAGTGGACCCAACTGGTTTGGCTGGCTAGGCAGACGGCCCTCCCACTCTGTCACATTCCATGCTCCACGTGTATTCTCTGACACTGCCGTCATGAAATCATGGAATACGTCATGAAGTACGTCAAGACTAGAAACACAAGCATGCCTTGCCATGTAGGACGCGTGAGACACAAACTCAGTTTAGCCGCAGCACAGTGTGATTACTTGAAGCCAGGGAAAAGTGGAGGAGAGAAAGGACTGGAGGGAAATGACAGTTGAACCTTTTGTCCAAGTTGTGGGGTCAGGAAGAGGGCCTTGATTAGCCCTGGGTTCTTTTTGCATCTCATGATGCAGCTGTAAGGAGGAAGCCAAGAGCCAAGGGTGACAGAGGGGTCTGCAGAAAGCGTGGAGTGCTGTGCTCTGCTGGCCGTGGCAGCGACTTCTAGGAACCCAGTCTCCTGGCACCTTATCTTGCAAGCCCCACCTCCTGTCTTGTGAGGAATAAATGTTTATTGTTTAAGCCCCACAGCCTATGAGACTATGTCTAGCAACCCCAACTGGCAATAGGGAAACCAGAAGACTGGCAGCTCTTCTGGGGGGAGACCATGAGGTCCTTTTTCAAATGGACCGAACCGCAAAGGCAGAGAGGTCCAGAAGGCAGTTAAGTTCATTGGTCTGAAGCTCTGTTGTAATTAAATGTAGATGAAAGGGTAAAGCAGAGGAGCTGAGAGCACTGGGAAGATGGTACTTATGTGGGAGACATCCTTATTTCAGTTCAACAAATATTTCACAAAGCCCTGGTTAGGCATGTTTGACCTGCAAGGAAGACTCTTGTATAAACTGCTACCTTATGGAGCTTGCTCTGTTTTAACTATAGTCAGGACTCAGTTTCAACAGGTATGAAAATTGTTTTCGAGAATTATTGCTGATGGAAGGTGCACAATTTAGGTCTATGAGTTAGGTCTGTTTCCCTGGCTTTCTCTGAGGTTTAACACATAAGAATATAACTTTTTTTCTTCTTCAGATATGTATGAGGTTAAACCACATTCTAGGATAGGATAAACATGATAATTGGTTTACTTGTTCTTTATTTACTATCCTGCTTATGTTTAAACATAACATGTTTGACTTATAGCAGTCCAAAAAAATGAAAGGTGACTATGAAAATCTCCAATTTTAGGAGTTAAAGTAGAGAGAAAAATAGAGTCAGGTTAATATGGTTTAACTTATTTTTTTAGAGCAAAACTCCTTTTTGGAAGATATTTTCCTTAATTTTGACTATTTTAGATAAACACACATACACACAGTTAGTCTTTCAATTGACTTCTAAAGCTTATGAGGGAAGTAGTAAATATTTAAGGAAATATTTAAGTATTTAAGGAAATATTTAAGAAATATTCTAGCATAAATAAATTTGTATGAAGAACCGTGGAATGTAATATTTTTCTATGGAAATTAAACTTTAGAAGATCAAAAATTAAAAATTTGAATTTAATATGCATGCTAAAAGTGGAGATATGTATTGTATATCATAAAGAATTGATAAGCAGTAATTTAGAAGCAAATAATGGCATCTTATTTTACCAGGAATTTGCATATTGTGTCAATAATTATACACTGTCTTAGAAAATTCCTTTCTAAAGTGGGATTCCTTACTGGAAAAAAAATTTCAGATACATGTGGATTCACATTGAAAATTAGTCTTTATTTTAAATATTTTAAGTTCAATTCTTCGTGAGTCACATTTTAGCCAGTGGAATACAGGTAACCCATTTTTCTCCTACTTTCCTCAGAAACTGATGTGTTCATTCTTTTATGGACTCAGAAAGGCTTTTCAAGTTAACTTTAGTGTTTACAGTCCTCTTTTCATGTTCCATCGATGAATTTACTGCAGAGACTTATGAATGATAGAAATAACTTCAGAAGCCTCCTGAAAAAATTGCTTTGATTGGGTGAATATAGAAAAAACTTTGGTAATTAGAGTCGGACCTGAATTTTAGCAGGGAGGTGAAATCTTATAGGACAAGCTGTGATATGAATCAATATGCAGGAGGCACTTGGGTGCAAACCTACTCTAAAATAAGTCCTTGAAAATTTGATCCCATGTTCGAGTAAGTATATATGACTGCAATTCATCTCTCTTGGACCAACCAGTTCCCTTTTGTAAAAGTTTTCGTTGTCTTTTAATGTATCCATTGTATCAATACTCAAGGTAGAGCCCTTAGGTAAAATTACAACCCTTAAACCTTTTGGGCAATGGTTCTAATTAATATAATTAAGTTTAGCAAAATGTCATGGGTTGTAATTGAAAGAAATCATCTGGGTCTGAAAAATACCTACTGAGGGCAGCCCTATTAAGATTAATTCTGAGGTAGGTAAATTAATTTCCTCCACTTGCAATGCAGTAAAGGCAGGTTTTCCTTCCTCATAAGCCTGGAGGGCTTGCTGTTTGGCCCTGTGGAGACACAGGTCTATCTGGGCTGATTAACATATATAATTAAAGTGGACCATCCAGAAAGGTCTAGCCAGTTTTATTTGGCTGTGTCAGTTTTATTTGGCTGTGTACTACTGTGAAATAATTTCTTTCTTTCTACATTATTTACCTTTGTGTGGAGGACTGAGGTGGGGGAGTCTCATTTCCCTGACATCATCCTACTGCCTTCTTGGGGATTCTTGCTTCCAAACCCAGCAGACAGGAGAGTAGACAGGCTTTCCTTAGCAATGCAGCTAGATTTGTTTTCTGTTCATGTCACTGTTTTTAAGACACATTTTTCATCACATGGTAAGAAACACTGTAAATAATTGAGGTGATCCATCAAGAGACCCATTCTTGATAATGAAAAATTGCATAACTCAGTGGAAGTCAATTAAAAACCACAAACTTCAGAACCCTTTGCACAGTGAAGATTTATTATTATAGAAGGCATTTAATACAATAGATCTGGGGGGGGTCAACATTTCTAAAACTTCTAAAAATTGACAATAAACTTGAGGAAGATTTACATCATATCAAAGTATATTCATTCTTTGAAATGAAAGGGCTTTTTCTCTTCCTTTTAACATGACATGTCTGAGATGTTCGGGATTTTATAACCACATTAGAAGCAACATCCCAGTGTGGGAATTTTTTTTTTTCCTGCGAAGGTTTTAAATGATTCTTACTCTTTGGTTATGGGGACAACCAAATACTTTGTAAAGTAGACAAATGAAGTGAGAGAAGTCAGGATATTTTTCTGTTTGACCAAATATATATTAATTAGAACTACCTAGTTAAATGACACAAAATGTTTTTCACGGGTTGCTTGGTTAGGACACAGCCACCATTTTAATAGAATATACTCTTATGCAGCTCCATATAATTAAAAATAAAAATGACTTTCTTTCTTTAGAGACATCAAATGTTGCATGAGTGGCCAAGGAAGACATACCAAGTCTCTAAAATGTAGTATCTCTAACACTTCTTTCCCTTTTCTTAAATTTTCATGTCCAAAATATTAAATTAGTTAAGGAGCAACATCAATCTTCAAAAACCAAAAAATGCTTATCCCATTATTTTGAGGTTTGTAATTGACCAGGATAAATTTAAACTGCGCCTGCAGGCTTAGGTAGGAGTCAGCAGCCAGGCCTGAGGGATGCCTCACACCAACACACACACTTATGACTTGCTTCCTACTGAAATTAAACTGCCAGATAAAAAGAAGGAATTGTCCCCTTTTTTAATAACAAAGAATGCCATCGTTAGAATTCTTCAGATTTGGAATTCCAGCAGTGTTCTTGTGTTTTCCTCTTGATGTGTGACAAGAATGAATAATATAAAAAATAAAAATAAACCTCAACAAGCAGTCTGTTGACTTTATAAGGTTCAACATCAAAAACATTAAAGACTAAAAATACCTAAGACCAATCAAATGTCAAAACGGGGTAACTCGCTGGGAATAAGACAGATTTTTAAACTTTTGATTTGAAAATCCTAGCCTCAACTTTGCTCATTCCCGTTGAGATATTGCCACTGTAACTGACTACTGGGTACCATGATATTTCATATTCATATAAATATTTGACTTTGACCTTATAAAAAGTCCCTTGGGTCTGTAATACTTTTACTCTTTCATAATCTGAAACAAATCCTTTCCTTTTAAAAATCAAACAGAACATGTTACACACACAGTTGACTAACTATTTACAAAGCACCCAATTAAATCCTACTTAATTCTCACTAAAAATTCCATCTAACTGGTGTGTAGAGTACTGATCACATTAAATGCATGTTCACAAGTCCTGATGGTCCTACCTAGCCTAGAAAATACTACCTTCCTTAAAGAGAAAAGCAGGTCTTAGAAAGTAAGTACAAGTTTATGAAGAAACGAGACCAGAAATCACAGTACAAGACAGATAAATCTACTTTAATATTCACATGTAAAAGTTACACATCACAAGAGATTGGACAGTAGTTTAGCGGTAACTAACATAGCTATAGTGAAAATCATTTTTATAAAAAAATAATCTAGATGCAGTCATCAGAATTTTTGGTCTACTTAAGTTATGTTTGAAGATCGACTTTTATCCCTGCTTGAAGGATTTGCCATTATGCCTTATTTTTTCCCCACTGTTGCCTATTAATATTTGGAGGAAGGAAAGCAGAAAGAGTTCATTTCCAAGAGTTTGTCCTTTGGTAGCAAGCAGAGAACGTTTTTCATTTCTATGATTTAAATAATATGTACAGACATGAAACTTAGTGACATTAAGCTTTCGTGTAAAATGAAGAATGAGAAGCATATTTTTCACTTTGATAAAACAGCAGATTTCATAAACTCCTTAAAGACCCAAGCATTTCCCCCGTCCCATATGCTAAATTATTCAGAATCCATTTTGACTTCAGTTAAAAAGCAAAAAAACACTTACTTTTTATATATTACATTATCGAACTCTGTACTTAAAAACCGATAGTTTATTTTCAACATGTATGCTTCAAATACAAAGATTTCAATCTACGTTAAAGAAAACACATTTGAATGGACTCAGAACAAGTTTATTTTGTGATTAAACATCTCATGCAGTCATGCAGGACCACTAGCTATAACTGTTACTTCCGAGTCTACGCAACACTGGGAAAAACAGAAACAAATTAAAAACCAGGCCAAACAGAAAAAGACAGTCAAGATATGAAAAGCTCTGCAATTGAGCTGAAAAATAATTTTCCAAAAGAAATATTCCCTTAGATTAAAAAAACACACGCATAATATTTACAAAAAATATTTAATTAAAAATATCTTATAATTACAGTAGTCTATTAAAGCATATACTTTCTCACACTTATAGAACATCTCTATATATACATGGTATGAAATGTCACTCAGTTTATCTATACAATATGTAACATTCTTGCAGGGAAAAGAAAGTTCCCTGCTCCGTTATAATCATCTATTTTAAACAATAGATGTAAAAAAAAATATCTACAATGCTCTGGTATATTAGTAAAGCTTCAAAACAAAACTTGAGCTCCTTGGTCACAAAGTAGGCATCTAAAGTCGGGATTTACTCTTGATTTTCTATTTATCAATCCTGTCACACTTAAGCTTAAAAGTTTAACTGCACCTCCAAACAACACAGAAATGTACAATTCACAGCGGTTATAAATGAAGAGACAAAGAGAATACGTATGTAGAATGTCTATGAACGTGCAAAAAAGAAAAAGGATGAAAGTTTTATTTTTCTTTACTCTCCCTCTCTCTTGGAATGACGAACGAAAGGTTTCTGGGGTTTGCTGATTTTTTTTTTTTCCTTTCCTCCGGTGGCTCTTTCTCTAACTTCTGCTCTTACCCCTCCCTCTCTAGTGCTCCTGGCTCGGACTCAGGCGGCTGCACACCTGTGGAAGAGGAATGAATAGAGGGGGTGTGTGAACCTTCCCACTGCAGACTAACTGGCGCCACCGACCAAACTCAAGACATGCTTGATCAACAACCCAAAACAAACCACCAGGTCAGACAACACCCGCAGCCCGCGTCCGGGCCAAGGCGCGGAGCAGTCAGCTGCGCGGCCCCTGGAAACCTGGAGAGGGGACCCACTCCGGGCGCAGCCCGCGTCCCTCTTTGTGGGTGTCGGGCTGCAACGGGGGCGTCGGGCTGTTTCCACGCCCAGGAGGGTACCATCCCTAGGCGGGGTAGGAGCGCAGCAAGAGCCCTCCGAGCACTCGGGGGAGCGGGAAGAGGAAGGCACGAGTGCAACGGGGACCGGAGGGGATCCCTGTCCATTTAAAATGAACCCGGAGTTGCTAAAGCTAAGTGCGGTTCACTTGCTAAGTGGGTGGCAGGAAGGAGAGCGCGCCCCGCTCCTTGGGAGTCTGCCTTCGGAAATCCTAGGGTGGGGGTGGGGGAGGCAAAAAACACTGCGGTGCCGGCACCAGAAGCCCCCGGGGACGGATGTCTCTGGCGACCGGCCACTGGAGAAGGGAAAGCGCGCTCACCTGGACAGCGCGGCTTAGCGGCACAAAATGCTGTCGCCCTGCTTGTTCACCGCGCCGGCCTGGAACAGCAACGGAACACCAAGGGAAAGGTTAGCAGGCGCAAACATCGCGCTCCTCACGGTCCTGGATTCCTTCCCGAAGCCAGGATGGCGCGCCGACGCCCCCACCCCAGCCGGCAGCCCCGGGGGCCCTCCCGGGCCCAGGCGGGACTTGACAGCCCAGGATGCGCACATCCCAGGTCCGGCCCCGCGCGTTCTCTCCCGGCCCGCGCTCTCTGCGTCCAGCCAGCCGCCGGCTGCCGGGGGGCGCCAGGAGGAGAAGGGAGGGGGTGCTGTCATTCTTGGCAGCCTCTGCCCGGAGGATGGAGAGCTCCCGCGTCCGACCACCCCGCCACCACCCTCCTTGACCCGCGTGGCGTCCGCCTCGGCGGGGACGGCTTCTCACCGGGTCGGTGTTGAGCGCAGTGAGCGGGGTCCGCGGCGGCCCGGCAGGACAGGTCCCGGCCGGGTGGTGCGGCGGCGCGGGCGGTGGCGGCTGCCTCAGCAGAGCCGGGTGCGTCTCCAGTGCCAGCTGCAGGTCCAGGATGTAGTCGATAACGTGCTGCAGGATCTCCACTTTGCTGACTTTCTTGTTGGGCGGGATGGTGGGCACCAGCCTCCGCAGGCGGCTGTAGCAGTCGTTCATATCGCACTGCAGGCACAGCGCCGGCTCGTCGGCCGCCGCCTCGGCCGCTTTGCAGCGCGCGGCCGCCGCCGCGGCCGCCGCCGCCGCGGAGCCGCCCAGGCTGTGGCCGTGCTCCGCCAGGCAGCGCAGCGCCAGCTCCCCGCCGCCGCAGCTCGACGGCGCCTTGCGGCCCGAGGGGCGCACGGGGCTCACCGCCTTCATCGCGCGCGCCCTGCGCCCTGAGCGAGCGGACCCGCTGGGGCGAGCGAGGGAGGCTAGCAAGCTCCGGGCCCCCGCCCGCGGCCGGCTCCGCGCCCCTCGCCTTGGCGCCCGGCGCGCTCGGGGCACCACGAAGCTCCCGCCGATCCCGCGCCCAACAATTGACGGGAGGGTCGCTCCGGGTTTTGCTAGGGGATCTCTGGCTCAGTGGGCGACACTCGACCGGGACCAAAAGCAAGAAAAATCAAAAGCACCGGAAGGAAAGCAGCCCACCGTGTTCCCTCGTCACTCCCTTCGGAGCTCCGATTACAGCTCGGCCGCCGCTGCCGCGCTCCCCTAACCCAAGGTTCCCCCACAGCCGGCACTGACTCACAACCGCGCCTCCTCTACGCTCTGGCCCGGCCCGCCGCGCAGCTGTATTTATAGAGCCGCGAGCCCGGGGGGCGGGGCCAGCGAGCCGGACGGGTCGCTGCGCGAACCGAGCGGAGCCGGGCTAGGCGCGCGGGCGGGTGAGCGGAGGGAGGCGGCGAGGGCGGGGGCTCCGGGCGGTGCTGGGGGGCGGGGAGCCGGGCAACCCGAGGATGGGTGGGCGGGGGGTCGGGAGTGGCCGGCCAATCAGGCTGACGGTGCCACCTCAGGGAATGACACTCGGGCCAATGGGAAGGGCACTCCATTCCGTCAACGCTGTGGGTGGGGGTTCTGAGAATAGAGAGCTGGGTGGGAGTTGGGCCAGGCTGGTGTGTGCCCTAGGGAGGGGAAAAGAGAGGGAGAAGTTCCTGCGAAGAACTGCGGGAATGTGCGGCTGGAATTCACTCTCCCAGGCTTAGGCTGCCGAGGGAGCGCAGGGCCCTGCTCGAGGAGATCCTGCCACTCCTAATAGCGCGGCGCCCAGGGACCCTGCGCCACCCATCACTCCAGCCCTGGGATTCCAGTGCCTTAAGAACGACGCTAGCGGTTCTAGAAGGCACGTTCTTTCTGTTCTGTTTCCCCACTCCGTTTCATTATTCGCCTTTTTTTACAATTGCCGAAAACACAATGATGGAATGGAATGCGTAGCCTTTCCGTTTCCCTTTTAAAAAACGTTCAAGCTTAGCAAAAAAGGAGGAAAAGAATAGCGAAGGCAGAGTTTTAGTAAAGGGATATGTGTGTATTTACATATATATGTGTGTGTATATATATATATATATATATATATATATATATATATATACACATACGTACACACACAAAATATTGTAGGGCTTTTTTTTTTTAACCCATCTGGATGCTAAAGTGGACTCAAGAAATGGCAGTTGCTTTCAGCATTAAATTAGAGCACTTAAATATTAAAAATGCATGGGTATGGAGTATTTAAAATTCCACCATGACACATAATGTTAATCCGTTTTATGTAAAATTCCTACCTATAACTTGATGTAGCCCATTAATGCACTGCTTCATGTATTATCATACCCCGCTTTAAATAAGATGCTGAAAATATCCAGTCTCCTTTTGCAACAAAGGATTAAAATTCACTCCAGTTCCTGGAGTCCTGGTTGGGCCCCACCATGCAGAAAAGTAAGTTCATTAAGGATGTTTTTGTGTTAGACTTTTAATGGCCAAGCCGTCCTTCAAGGGTTCAAAACCAAACTGCACAGTGCAATTTGTGATGGGGTCATGTGTGTACACTTCATGGGAAAGAAATGAGCCCTTCGGATGAGACGTGAGCATAAAAGCTCTCAGTCACCAGGAATGAGGAATTTGAAGGCCTCCACCCTGAAAACCTCCCACCTTTTGACAAACTAGGAGATGCATTAACTCAAGAATGGTTTACATCTGTGTGTATGATGTGGCAAGTTGTCCTCATTTTTACAGACAATAGAAAGAAGGACCTAGGGCTTCATCTTGTCCTGTCTACCCCTGTAAGGAAATCTCTTCTCCCTCCCCTCCCAGAAATGAAATACCTACATCAGACAGGCATTATGTTCAGCCATGCACAGCCTTTATGACAATTGCACTGGGCTTTCCCCAGAGCGCTTTCCTGTACCTGATGAAATGAGTAGTAACTATTCTATGCTGGTGTCACAGGTGCCTCCAGCAACGCTCCTCTCCCCTCATCTCATATGTTACTGCCTCTAATAGTTGGAAGCAAGTGACATTCTCAATTACTCATCTGCACACATAGATCATCTGTGTACATCCTTATCATGAAAGGCAACTTCTCACTAAAACTCCAAATTCAGTTTTCTTCTGAATATAGGCGTAGTTTGATTATTCTTCAATCGATGTAAATACACACAGCCAATATTGCTGTTTTAGATAGAAAGTTGGGTTAGGGAGCATCAGTGGGCGTAAGCTATTCTCTCTGTGCCAGTCATATCAGCACAGATGATAACAATACATGGATATATGCAAAGACATTTTGTTCTTTTGATTTTCTTTCTCTTTTGTAGAGTTTAAAAGCTGCTCCAAAATTTCAAACCTCAAATTTTTCTGTCTGGCAAAATTTAATTATGCTGATATGCTCAGGCCACACCTACTTCAAAACTTTACATATCCTAACTTGTTTTAAATTAAATTTTAAGTTTTAATTATGTGACACAGTGGGACCATCTCAGCCATCTTTTTGGATCTTGCAAATCGCAAAGAGTGGTGGTAGGAGACGAGCCAAGACTCCAAGTGTCAGGTTTTGTTGGAGTTACTCTCTGTGACTGGCTCAAAGTTTGAAAGGCTGGGTTAGTGTGGGGGATAAGAGCAAAGGAATGTACTGGGGTCACATGATCAAGAACACCCAGGAAAAATGTGATACCCAAATCCTGCCAGCGGAGTAGGCACAGGCAATAATCGTATTCCTCTTTTTGGAGGTGGGAGGGCATGGAGACATTCAGAAATTAAAGTGTGACATAGAATTTCTACAGTGGGAATAAGGAATGTCATCCTGTTCAATTTGGCCCCTTGAACCCAGATTGTTCGAGCGAATACAAAGTACAGGTTTTGTATTCTTAGATTCAGTCACTTACATGATGTCTAAGCTGAAGGCGAGGAGGACTCTTAGCACTGAAAGTTCCAAACAGTTTACTCAGTGCTTACTGGCTTCTAAAAGAGCCTTACAAGCTACCTTATTCCTACCTTCAAAGAAGGAACTTTAGGTTTCCATGGCTCTGCCTCTTACGTCAAAATATTTCACTTGCACTTGTAAAAATAAGATCGACTAGCCAAAAGCCTTTTTGCTATGAAAGTGCTGGAGACTTCCCAAATGTACTTCAGTGGGAACTGGGTTGAAAAATTCATAGGAGAATTGCTAGGAAGCACTGGTGATGAGAGCTGTGTGTACACTCCTCCAGACAAAGAGGTCTGCCATCCTTGCTCAGGATGCATTCTAGATGCTAATCAGATTCTTGCTGAACTGCAACACCCAGTCTCTTAGAATTCACAATCTCCCTGTGTTTACATGAAGCAAGGGTATTCAAGCATATTGTGCTATTCAGTCCAAATGCCTTTTTAGGACTTGATCCTTCTTTCTCCACGGCCTGCCCTCAAACAGTGGGTGGACTCAGACACACATATAAACAGGAGCATTCCCATGCTTGGTCCCCCTTCAGATTTAAGGAGGCATATGCATT
The DNA here is from genome assembly GCA_004024925.1 of Scalopus aquaticus. Lineage (NCBI taxonomy): Eukaryota > Metazoa > Chordata > Mammalia > Eulipotyphla > Talpidae > Scalopus > Scalopus aquaticus. The sequence continues at coordinate 20,290 of PVIJ01002576.1, read as the reverse complement.
TTTTCAGGGCATAGGAAACCACTGTCTTCTGCAGCAGGAATGTCCCTTGCCCCAAGAGAGTAAATTGGGCAATGTGGCAATTTGAGCTCAAGGCTACTTTATCTGGGACTCAGCATTACAAATTTACTTGTGCTACCCTTGTATTGCTGATACCAGTCCTGGAAATGCTGATAACCTCTTGGTTTGCCCAGTCTTGGTAAAGGCTAAGGGGATGTTTTATGTATTGAACATAAATAGCCGGAGAGATGTGGTCATCAAAAGTGCCTGCTTCAGGAGTTTTAAAAGGTAGCCTGTTGAAGTAAGAAGTAGGTGAGTTTTTACAGTCCTCCTTAGACAGATTAAAGACAGAAAATGAGAAGAAGCATCTTTGGTTTTATCTTAAGAGTTGTAATCCATGGACTCAAAAGTCAGTCAGCCTGGGCTGCGATGTTGGTTCCTTGATTTACTAGTTTAAGATCTTGAAGCTGAATTCCTATTCCTGAGCTTTTCATATACAGAACATGGATAAACATTGTATCTATTTCATAACATGTTTTTATGATATATATGGTTTATATATAAGAACTTGTATAAAGTTCTTAGGATAGTGTCTGATACATTAAAGGGTGCAAACAATGTTAAAAGTTATTATTTCTGGCAAGCATTGTCACCCAATTTGTGGCTGATCTTTTCATTCACTTAGCTATTTTTTTTGAAAGCGAAAGTTTTTCATTTTGATGATCAATTTATCCGTTTGTTCTTTTATGGATCGTCCATTTTGTCTTGTATGTAAGAAATCACTGCACGAGCAAGGTAACAAAGGTTTTCTTCTGGAAAAAAATTCATGATTTTTTTGGCAAGGTCAGTTTCATGGAGTACAGTGCATGCAGTCACATGGGGTCCCGTGCTTAGTTTAATGCTCTGCTTGGTTTAATGTCTGCTTGACATTCTTAGTAATTTTTGAACTGTAGAACAAATCTGCATTTTTCATATCACATTGGAGTCTGCAAAGTATGTGGCCAGGGCTGGTTTTAGGTCATGTTTAGGTCATAATCCATTTTGAGGTTACTTTTGTATGTGGTTCATGATATGGAGTGAACTTAATATGTATGTGTGTGTGTGTGTGTAACGTGTGTGTGTATACATATGCATACATACGAACATACACACAACTGTTTCAGCACCCTTGGTTGAACGACCACTTTTTCCCTAATGGATTGCCTTTGTTAGAAGCTGGTTGTATATATGTATGTTTCTGTTTTTGGCCTCTGAATTCTGTTCCATTGGTCTGTTTGTCGTTTTGATGCCACACCACACTACCTTGATTACTGTCTAGTAAGTCCTGAAATCTAGGAGTGCTGAGCTAGTGATCTTCCAGCTTTTTCTTCTTTTTCAAAGTTGTTTTGGTGATTCTGTGTACTTTGCATTTCCACATGAACTTTAGAATCTGTGAATGTCTTCAAAAAAGAATTTACATCCAAAACATATAAAGAATGCATACCAAGAATATAGAAAGAACCCTCAAAACTCAAAAAATAAGAAAACAAAAAATCCAGTTTCAAAGTGGGCAAAAGACTTAGCCAGATATTCTACTACATGTGATATACTACTACACCTCTTGATACACATCAAGAGGTGCACAACATCATTAGTTATTTAGGACATGCTTCTAAACTGCAATGAGCTATCAATACACACCTGTCGGAACTGCTAAAATTAAAAAAACTGACCATGCTAATTATTGGTAAGGGTAGAACAACTGGATTCTCAACACTATAGGTTGTAAGTGGGAATATAAAATGAGAAAAATTACTTTAGAAAATATTGATAGTTTGATGATTTCTTAGAGAGTTAAATATACACATGTCAAACAACCCATTCATTCTACTGACAGAGATTTACCTAAGAGACGTAAAACCATATAGCCAAGAACCACTAAGGCCATGAAATGAAGAGCCAGGAGAATGGTGGATGTGTTTATTATTTTGATTTTGATAATGATTTCATGGGTATATAATATGTCAAATTTTATGAAGTTGTGATATCTATATATCACCTTGTCAAGCAGTATTTATATATATTGCATATATCGTGTTTTATTGTATGCCAATTATATCTCCATAAAGTTAAAAGTATTATTTTAAAATTAACATTTGGCTCTCAGAAGAGTTCCTTCCCTGAGACCACTAGTGTTTGTTCTTCAACTTTCATTAATAGACATTTTATAGTCTCTTTTTAGGGCCCTATAGCGTATTGCTCTCAGTCAGGTATTATAGCATTAACTGAATGTTGATGAGATACCCTCCCAAGTAGGCATGAGACATTTACTGATTTAATATTTCAGTCATGGTTAGCACTGATACATTCAATCACTTGCTGGAAATAGATTATGCTAAAGACCTCGTCCACTCCCTGTTTTATATTGTTCTGATATGGTATGGGTGCCACACTCTGAAGAGGACTCAGCCCCATTCTTTGAAATACTTTTTCCCTTGTGCAAAACTAAGACTTGGTTCTGGACTCTCTTCTTTGTGCATCACCCCATTTGTAACCTCTGCTATTTCAATTACCCCACATTAGCAGTTGCCTTGGGGCAAAGACCCACTGGGTGAAGAAGATAAGAAGGCTCATTATTCTGTATTCAGGATGGACTACCATTTTCCTCTCCCCTTCCCCTTTTTCTCCCCCTCAAGAAAATAAACAATTTAACAGTGTTAAATGCACTCACTTCCAGAGCTGGGAGCAAAAATTCCCAATAGGCAGCATATTTTTGCCTCTAAAATCCTACGGTTCAATCTTTAGTCTCAGTTTTTTTCTATCAGAGGATTTATGGGGCTGGAGTGAGGATTAGCTGCTTTGAAAGCCCCAGGAGAAAGGCAGTAAGGAAACGATAGGGGGCAGTACCCTTGTGCCTAATACTCATAGATACTCATTATCCCCTGATGTCTATGCCATTATTGAAAGCATCTGATAGTAAGTCAAAGGTTGTGGTTGTGAAGATGCCAAAGAAACCAAGTTCTCGCTTTAGGTCGTCATTATCTTTTAGGAAGGAAATTCAAGACAAGAACTATTTTTTATTATTATTATTTAAAAATTCAATCCAGTGATACTAATCTTTATCCATCTGCTACATTCTTTCTTTAAGCAGGTAATACCACACATTAATCATTGCTAATCACTGTTCTACTCACAGCACAAACTATTGCTAGATTTACATTGATGAAGGGTTTTAGTTATGTTTCCCTTTCTTTTAAAGTGAGTGCAAAATAATCACAAAGTATAGAGTGTAATTAAACATTTGACTTTAACAGCTTAGAGGAAAGACATTTAAATAAACAGTAAATTGCTTCACACCTTGGAACTGAATGCTGAATATGAATCCATCATAGTAAATCTGACTTTGTTCAGAGAAAAAACTTTCCCATTTTGCTGCTATCTGGGTCATGGTTCCTAAGAACAGATACAATGTTCAAGAAATAGCTGCATTTTTTTCCCTGAAGAGGAATTTTTGGGGCCTTTTTATAACTCTCACATAGTCATCTCTGGTTGTTGGCTGACCTGCCATGTCAGTGGACTCTGTACCTGTAGTGGAAAATGACTGTGGAAAGTAGATGAATGGCTTGAAATCTCACTTGTATGTGAAATAATTAAACTGGAACATTTTCTACTAGCAAAAGAGGTATAGCTGAGCACTAAGGGAATGAAGGATACAGAATTAAAGGAAAAGGATCTGAGTTAGCAGAACATTATCAGTGTTGGTGACTGTGTATGGAAAATAGTCCAAGTTAAACAAACCATCCATTCGAGAAGGATGCCGGTAGTGTTTCCCCTTGAATAGAATTAAATGATGTTTAGAATCTCTAAAGAATGGAAATCTTTTATTTTTAAGGAGTTTTTTTTTTATTTATTTGTGCATAGAAGCTGGGGTACAGGCCAGAGGTGTGGGGCGGTGAGAGGGCTCACCAGGGACAGAGTGGGGAGCAGAACAGGCAGATTGACTGAAACACACTGCTGAGGGGAGCAGCAGGAGAGGCAGGAGAGGTCTGCTGCGCCATGTGGGAATCGCCCTGGCCGGGTGTTTAACTCGCATCGCTGCTGCCGACAGCTCCACAGCGCATCACCTATCGGCTGTGCCACCAGGGAGGCCCAAGAATGGAAATCTTAATGAAATATTTTTTCTTAAAGTATAACCATTTGACAGAATAATCTAAATATGTGATAAAGCTTTAGATACTTGGTCTGGTGGATCCATGTTTATCATTTTTAAAACATTTTGTTCAATAGATGAACATTAATGTATGACTCTCTTTGTTTGCATTCTGTTCTAAAAATGTGTAAAACATACTATTGTGAAAAATAAGACATTGTGACAACATAGTAAAAATGCTACATATATTGTCATTGAGGCTTCTGGGCATATGATTGGAGTTAGATGTATCAAAGTAACTCCTTGAAAATGCCTTAACCTTGGTCATTGACCCATTGTTCTTTTTTTTTTTATCCACTATCTATAACATGCACTCCATAAAATGAGTTAGCCCTTTGGCAGGTTATTAAGTGGGCAATGCTTGGCAACTTCCAACATTGTCCATCAACATTCTTCTCAGAACTGCCAACTCAAATCTAGGTTAACATGCTTCAAAGAGAGCAAATGCTTTCGTCATATACCAAAAGCATCTTCAAATACCAAAGAGATATCTGCTTAAAACCTCTATACTATGAGAAATTCTCAAACGTGACACTTCGGCCTGGCTTGTAAGGATCTCTGTCAACTAATTTTCTTTCCAAAGATTTTAATTTAATTCAAGTTTATTTAATCCTACACAAATATGTATTGCCTATATCTGTTCTATGGAGAGACCATGTTCAAGAAAAGAAAGGCTTTTCCTCTCGTGAATTTGCTGTTTAGACAATGGTTTCAGCAAAGTAAATGTTAATTAATGCACTACAGTGGGTCCTGTGCAACATTCCAGGCAAGGCACGTATGGTGCACAGTTGGCGCAGAGACTGAAGCCCCATTAAAAGAAACTTCCAGGGTGGGGGGGCGAGTTACTCAAGCTGGATCTTGAATAACTGGGTGGCCTCATCATGGAAGGGAGTTGTCCAAGGAGTGGGAATCACTTGCACAGAAGCTTGCCCGAGTGGAAAGGGAGGAGTCTCCTTTGTTGTTCTCTCTGCTTCAGTTCACACACTCAACTCACATTTCCTTACCCTTACTTGGTACTTTTCTTACACATCACATCATAGCTTCCCATCAAAAACATTTTTCACTCTTTCTTCCAACCCACCAACTCTTTCAAAAGACACTGCAGGACTTAATACAACATGCCTTCTTCCACTAGGAAGGGCCTTATTTTTCTTGAACACAGTCTTGTCATAGATAACAAACACTTTATTATAAAGAATTAATCTGTCATTAATTCTCTGGCTATACTTTTTAAAACTAACTTTATTGGTGTTTTACATTATTATAAAAGTGTAGACAAATGCAAAAAAAATCAGAACAACAAAGATGAAAATAAAGGACATGCAAAAACTCACCTATAAATAATCGTGAATATTTTATTGTGCATATTTCTCCACACATATATACATATTATGTTTTGGACAAAGATATTAATTGTAGTACATACTTCTGGGAAATCTAATTTTTCATGTCGTGACGTGGATTTATTTCCATACTAATAGCTACTTGACTTTGTCTTAATTTTTATGGTTGTATAGTAGTCTACTACCTGAGTGTTCCATGATTTTTTTTTTGCCATAATTTGCTTAAACATTTTATTATAAACATTTTTATTGCTTCTGATTTTTTTTTTTTTTTGCTTTGTGCTCAGATCACATCTGGTGCTCTTATTTCTATCAATATTGCATAACAATTTACATTTATTGGCCTACATACAACTGTGCCATTCTCTTCATGCTATGTCAGGATTGTATGTTTTAGATCTTCAGCTAAGTCAAAAGCATCCTAGAGGCAAGGCCAGTCCGTCCTTGTCTTGTGCTCCTTTAGAATTATTCATATATTGGGCCTCCCTGGTGGCGCAGTGGTTGAGCGCTGCGCTGTGGAGCTGTCGGCAGCACGGGATGCGAGTTCGATGCCCAGCCGGGGAGAGTCCCACATGGTGCGGCAGACCTCTCCTGCCTCGCCCGCTGCTCCCCTCATCAGTGTACTTCTGGTCTGCATGTTCTGCTCCCCACTCTGTCTCTGGTGAACCCTCTCGCCGCCCCACGCCTCTGGCCTGTACCCCAGCTTGTATGTAAAAATAAATAAATCTTTAAAAAAAAGAATTATTCATATATTAAGTGCTCAAATTACTGCCTACGTGGACTGACATAGTGTGCTAGGGTGGCATCATAGTGAAGAGCTGTTCAGAAGTGACCTGCAGATTTTGCACAAATTCAGACAGTGGCTTGGCCGAGTGAGAGGGGAAGAGGAAAGGTCTGAAATAGAGTCGTGATGTCTGAGTCAGTTGACATCCCAGAAAGAATACTTGAGGAAATCTGCTAAAACTTTAAGAATTTGCTGGAGAGTTCTCAAGCGAGGGAAGTGGCAGGAAGGGAAGGTCAGGGGCATGGAGAGCAGTGTCTATGGTCCCATGTGTGAGAAGTGAGACTGAGGTAGTGAGTCATCATGTCCGCATTGTACCACCCCTGTTGGTTCTTTCTACACAGAGTTCATCTCTAGATGGAGTCTCCATGCCTTTCTCTATTTTTTTGCTCAGTCATCTTCTGCACTCAGAATACAAACAAGTTTGACAACTAAGTTTATGTCCTTTCTGCACACTAAGTAACCATATTTGCCTGCATCCATCCAAGCCTTCTTATTCCCCTAGGTGAAATCAGTTTGATTGTGAAATATGTGGTGACTACCATCCAATAACAAAAGACAAACCACTATTTGTTGACTTAAAAAAAAATATGAAAACAAGGCAATAGCCAAGTTATGGAAGGGAAAGTGGCCAACAACAGATGAGTGGATTAAGAAACTGTGGCATACACACACACACACACACACACACACACACACACATAAACACGTGCGCACGCACACACACATACAATGGAATGCTACTCAGCTACACAAAGATCAGTGTTGCCATTTTTAACAACATGGAAGTACCTGGAGAGGATTATGCTAAACGAAATAATTCGAAAGGAGAAAGGCAGATACTGTCTGGTTTCACTCATGTGGGATAGAAAGAAACAAAACAAAGGAAGGGAAAAATCAAACCTACACAAACACTAGAAATCTGACTGTAGAACTGAGGCTACCGGATGGGGAGGGGAAAGGTGAAGAACAAAGCGTGGAGAAAACCCAATGGACTATGGTGCAGGAGTATAGGTACTTTGGTGGTGGGTGTGGTGGGCTAATATCTATCTGAAGAGGTGTGATCCATTATACACAATGTTGCAAACCAATGTCTCTGTAATAAAAATAATCCAATAATAAATAATAAATGCAAACAAGAAATAATGAAGTAGAATGGCAATTTTTATCAACTTTCTTTTGGAGATTCAGATGGTCATTCCTTTTATTAAACAATCAAACAAAGAACTATGAAACATAACAAGGGGATGAGTATCCTGTCACTGATAGGAGCTTGGAAATAGCTATTATAATGTCGCGAACATAACTTGTTTATTTTGGCCAAAATTTTCTTGGAATAGAAATGTCCTCAGTATAAAAGTGATTCTTCATTTTTTCCTTTGGAATATGATTAATGCTTTAACTCGCTCTTGATGAGACAGCAGTTTTATAATCCAGGCAGTCGGAAATCCATTAGTTTCTGAAGGAAGATGAAATAGCAATCGCAGAGCTCTCTGCCTGCGTCTTGCCATGGCATGTTTGCTGAGCCATCAGCCTCCTGAGGCACCTTTATAACTGTCCTGCTGCACTAAAGAAGAATGGCCATCATTTTATTAAAATGGTAGCTCTAAAATCTTTATGGCAGGTGTTACGAGGGAGTGTCTTTCCTGCTTCTGATATGGGCGGCCTAAAGGTGTTATCTGTGCTGTGTCTTGATAAAGGGTAGAATTATTTAAAAAATGGCCACCATTATACCTTTGCTATTCTTGTCATTGCATTTGCAGACAATTCAGGATGTTAGGAGGAAGCAAACAAAGTGGAACAACAGCAGTAGCCAGCTCCCAGAACCTTTTCTCAATAGTCCTTCAACTTGCTAGTGGGGTGGTACATAGCAGAGGAAGGAAGCCAGCCAAAGGTCTCCCTGTTCTCATTATCTTGTCATGAATAGAAGTCACACATCTAGACCAATATGGCTTCTCATCTTGGCCATTTAATTTTGATATCTTCCAATGATCGTAATATGTACTGAATAAAGCTATTCGATAGCCAATAGAAAAATGAGGATAATTGGAAAGTCTCTGGGCACTAACAGACCAAATGCCCAAACATTTCAAAGCTAATTTAGTGAAGAAAATATGAAGGGTTGGAGCAGATAAACAGTTCTGACACTTAGGAAAGTAAATGAAAGGAGGAAAAAACTACTAAAGATAGTGTTTGAAACAATGAGCTATTTTAATGACAGTTGCTAGAACATGGTATAAATACTTACCAGATAAGCACATAAAATTTTCTATGTATTCACATATTTAAAACCAGAAGATAATGAGTTGGGTGGGAGGTTGGACTGGAAATTATATAGGTCCTTTCCAAATGGAAATTTCTATAATTCTATGGCCTTCTTACTTCACTATCCAGGCTATTCCCTTTTAATTTGCAATTAGCTTTGCAATTATAGTTTTAGTAAAATGCTTCACTGGTCTTCACTTCTAAGTGCCTAATACCACTTTAGTGTAGGCAACAAAGAGATAAACAGGCATGTTAGTGATGAAGGGTCTTGTCCTCTGTCAGTAATACTAGCATTCCATCTTGTAGGATATTCAACACTCATTTTAAAGCATCCTGTTTGCTATGTACATGTCTTGTCAATTATCATCAAGCACTAGAGTCTCATCTATAACTTAGAAAATACTATATTCATGTAGTGGCAGTGCTTTTGATATACGAAGTATGGCTTTATACTCATCGCTTCTCATTTCCCTAAGTCACCAAGATAACTAGTCTCATTATCCCATCCTCCTATTACACAGATAAATTCTGGTTCTTTTCCACATTTTTATTGACTTGTTTCTAGGAAGTGAAAGCTATAAGGTTTTAAAAAAATGCAACAACTCACCTTATATATGGTATTGTCAAACTCAATCTTCTAACTAGAGCAGGGAAATAAGTAACCAGTTCCCCTATAACTATGTTCTTTTGAGTTCACAATTTAGAAAAGGGCATGCATTCTCTTTCATCTCTAAAATAGCTAAAGTGCACAAGGTCTGAGGAGACTTGAATCAATTGTGTTATGATTCATTCGCTATCTACAGATTTGTACCAGGTCGTTCTATTTCCTCTGAAGATTTAAACCATTATATATAATATATGTTTTATTCTGATCAATAGGTTCTAGAGACCTATACTCTGCATTAAATATGGGTTACTTTAAGGAGGTGATCAGATAAATCTTTCACCATCTTAAATCACTGGCAAATGTGATGACATTGGATGAATGGATCACGATTGAAAGTAGCCTAATGCTTGTTCCCAGTGGTGTATAAAACATTCTCCTGTGTACTTGCTTAGAATAGATACCTGGGAGCGCCCCCCGCCTCCCGGTGCTCCGTTTCAGGTGATTAGGATGCAGTGATTCAAGGACCACATTTTGGAAAATACCAGCCTCATGAAGTGCCAAGAAAGTAAATTTGAAAACAAAGGTTGTACATATATGGTTTCATCAATCCAACAGATTTCACAAGACAGAATTTTTTGAGTTATTTGTGCTGAATCCTTAGAAGCTACACATGGTGAATGGGGATGAGTTGGGGAAGATCTTGGAGAGGGAACTTGATAGTGACGATGATGATGGTACAGCAAATAGCAGTTATCACTTATTGAACCATGGAATGGCTTTACCAATACATCGTTTAATTCTTGCACTCCTGACTGGTATCACTGCCAAATGAAGGACTGTGTGAAATCAGTTAGCAGTTGTGATCAAGAGTAAATGTAGATTGGGAACTCTAGAACAGCAAAAGAAGTCAATCAGAGGCCAGTTGATTTATAATCTGTATAACTATGTCAATACCTCTGTCTATAATTATTCATGTATATTCGCTTTCAGGAATTTAATCACTAATCATTTAAATATTAGCATTCATGTGCATGCTATATATTTGTGCTTAGTATTAAGCCAAGAGTGGCCAGGGGAAGAAATTGTCCAAAAATGAATGCAAAAGTCCCAAGATGAACAGGGTAAACTGGTTCTCCAAATACAGACTCTTAAGAGAGAAAGGAGGAGTAGAGTTGACCCAGCCAAGTTTCACGTTGGAGGAGAACTCCCAATACAGTGTAGCCACCACAGCGGCTTTGGCATCACTGTATATCATTGCCAGAAAAGGCGAGGGTGGAACACTTTTTCTGACAATGAAAACTCTTAAGAATTTAGTGAGAACAACATGAGCTCACTGTCCCAAAGATATCAAAATTAAGCAGAACCGTAGATCATGAAAAACTTCTGAACTCTAGTTTATTTGAAAACTGTGGTTATATGTGACACATCCTTTTATGAAGCTGAGCTTGAAATTTCTATAATCAATGAGTTATATGAAGATAAAATTCAAGGGTACAAAGTTTCAGTTATGCAGATGAATAAATTCTAGAACTATGCAGACACAGTGCACGCCTTAGTTAACAGTAATATGTTATAGACCAAATTTTGCTAAGGGAGTAAACCTTCCATTGACTGTTCTTATACACACAAGTGTTAATGATGACGATACATACATACATGGGGCAGGAGGAAAGTTTTGTAGGTGAATAGATTTATGGTGTAGATTGTAGCAATGGTATCACAGACTATATTCATTTCCAAACTCATCAAGTTGTATACATTAAATATGTACAGAAAAAAAATCAGGTGTTTGGGGGGGGGTAATGCAATTTATGTTCTGCAAGATAATCTGAAAAACTCATGGTTTCCAGCTCTGGAGGAGGGATGAGACCTGAGACCTAAGCTGGCCCCAGACCTAGCTCTACTGCCGCCTGAGCGAGGCTCATGTAAGCTCTTGATTCAACTTCCCCACCGTCTGTGCAACGAGAGACTAGAACTGCTGGATCTATAAGGTTCTGCTCAACTCCCATAGTCTATGCTTCTAATTAATGAATTAATGAGTTCATTTGGGTTCAGTCTTGTTTTCAAAAGGCTTTAGGTTGCAAGTATTATGATTTACCATCCTCAAGAATAATAGCAATGTCCTCAAGCTAGTTTTTTTTTTTTTTAAAGATTTTATTTTATTTATACATACAAGCTGGGGTACAGGCCAGAGGCGTGGGGCGGCGAGAGGGTTCACCAGAGACAGAGTGGGGAGCAGAACAGGCAGATCAGAAGTACACTGCTGAGGGGAGCAGCGGGCGAGCAGGAGAGGTCTGCCGCACCATGTGGGATTCTCCCAGGCCGGGCGTCGAACTCGGGTCGCCGCTGCCAACAGCTCCACAGTGCAGCGCTCAACCGGGGAGGCCCTCAAGCTAGTTTTTAAGCAATGATCAGTGGGATATTGAGAGATGGAGAGAGCCTCTAATTGCCTTGTTGAGACCATTTTATAAAGCATGAGGAACAGAAGTAGGCAAGTAATAATTCAGGCTCTGACCAGGCTGATTCAGTAGGGGTGGTGCAAGGTAATTAGATATATTTTGAAACCACTGCCTGTGGAATTTGCCTATGGAATGAATGTGAATTATAGGGGAAAGAAGAGTAAGAAAAAATTCTGTAGTTTTTGGTCTTAATGATTGGAAGGAAAGAGTTGACATTGATTGCTGGAGAAATTCTGTGTGAGAAGTGGGTTTGGGGGATATTGAGGTGCCCACTAAATATCCAAATCATGATGTAGAGTAAATCAGTAGAAATATAAGTTCAGATTTCAGGGAAGATGTCTGTGCTGGAGACATCCATCTGGGAGTGGACATCTCCACATTAATGGTCAGGAAAGCCAGGAGACTAGATAGGATCTTCTAAGGCGAGAGTGTTTCTGGAGAAGAAGTCCCAGGGTCAATCTCTACATCACTCTGATGATCAGAGGTTGGCGAGATGAGGAAGAAGCAGCAAGAGTCTGAGATGAGTGGCCAGTGAAGAAAAGGAGGAAATTCTTTTACTGAACAGAGAGTACCTGGGTCAGGTCAAATGTTATTAATAAGGTCCAGGCTAGAAGAAACCCCACAAAGGAAAACACTTTAGTAATGGGAGGTGCCTTTAATCGCATCTTCAGTTTATCCTGTGTACCCTTGGGCAGTGATCACAGTGGAAGACTTTTAATTTGATGTATTCAGAATACAAACAGGAACATACTAACTTGCCGTAAAAAAAATACTGTCACCTGCTTCTAAATTCAGTGCACTAGGGCACCATATAGTTATTTCTTCCAGGAAGAAAGTTTTTTGGGGGTGTTCAGTGACCTGATGGAGTTGATGTAGTTACCCAAAGAGTGTCCTTGCATTTTCAGAGTTTTTCAAGATGAAGTGAAAAAAATGTTCCCCCTTAATCATCACTTGAAAGTATTCTTGTGTTGCCTTGTGAACGAGATACATGACATGGATGAATGTACTCTAACACCATGCCTGTTGGCTAAGGAGCACTCTGCAGACCCAGAATCACCGAGTACCTTCTAGGATTGTTTTCAGCCAGTGCACGTTGAAACTGATCTCTACCCTTAAGAGCACCTCTTACCTGCTGCAGCCCTCTCAGCTCTGACACCCAGACCTGGTGTTCTCCAGGTAGTTTGGGGGGTCTCCTGCATTTCTGCACTTCCTCAGCAGTGGGCAGGAAACAGCTCTGGTTGCAGGTCTGGTCTCTTCACTGCCCTGTCGCTTTGTAGGGGTCAAACAAAATTCTTCCACTTAGGTCCTTCCCACTAGTCCCTCCTCTGTTTGATCTTTTTCGCCTATGGATTTCAGAATCCCATTTCTGAGACTGATATTGTCTCATTTTCTCAGGGAGAATGGTCTTCTTGTAATTTGAGGGGAGACGAGGCCTCTTGACTGGCCTGTGGTCATGGAGAAGAACAAATGGCTTAATAACTTAATGATGAAACTTAGATTCTCCGCTGTGCACATTCTACTGTGCACATTATGCAGCTAGTTTTGCTAATTAGCTGATGTTTCAAGTCACTGGTTAAAATTTTTGGTTCTCAATTATGCAGATTGTGTTTGTATAGGTGTAAGCCATGGGAGGGACCCTGAAAAACGTGCTTCCTGCTATGCTCAGTGGTGCACTGTTTACCTGACATTACCTGGTGACATCTGCTTATCAGAACATAATGCAGCTTGTCATTCTGTTTCCACAGTCACCTTGCATGCCAGGTACTGAGAGTATGTTGAATGTTCCCTTCTCCCCTTATTTACTACAATTAAGTATCAATTCATAACAATAAGAACAAAATAATTTGTCTACTTCAAAAATTCTGTGTGAGAAGAATTTTCCATAACAAATATGAATGAGTGGTACAATGAATAAAATGGAAAAAATATACACCACAAAGAAATTTCTACTATAAATATTTCTCTTTATTTCTTGCTGTTCTTTATTTAATGTTATTATTGAAGGAGTATGGATTACTTTCCAGTGACTTGTCTAGGGATCTTGGGATCAGTTGTGGGTGAAGACAATAAGCTCAAAACAACAACAACAACAACAAAACACTAGCTATATGTGAGTATCTTCTAGAATACAAATACAAATGAGAAATACAGTCAGTCTGGAAGGCAAAGAGCGGCACAGAAGGATACTTACAAAGGAAGTTGTTTTGCCGTGAATTTTGGGGTGCCTAAACCATTCCAGAATGTAGTACTAGGTCTATATTATAGGTCCATCATTGAATGAATTTGATTTCCCTACCTGTGGTGTCTATTTTTAAAACATAAGCTTTTAATTTGGAATAATCTTAGGTGTACAGAAAAGTTGCAAAGTTAGATCCTAGAGTTGTTGGCTACCTCCTCTCCAGTCCCCCCGATGTTAGCACCTTATATAACGATGGTACATTCTGATGATTAGGAAGCTGACCTAGTTATATTAGTGTTAACTAAACTACAGACTTCATTTGGATCCCACCAGTTTTCCACTCATGTTATTTTCCTTTCCCAGGATCTAATCCAGGATACCAGATTGCATCTAGAATTCCAGCTTTTGAGGAAAATTAGGACAGAATTAGAGCTAAAAAGACCTTAGATCTACTGGGTAATGACTGAGATTTGGAATCAGGAAGAGTAAATAGAAACAACACAGATATAAGCACAGGAAACAGCTTTGTTTGAAGGATGCAACTATCATTGTGCTTTACTTAAAGAAGTTAAATATAAGTTTCTGTTGTGACTATCAGGTCACCTGGTATTTTATAGTCAGATCTAACAATGATTTGTTTAGGTCAAAATATTAAAAAAAAAAGTTAACAATGAACTGAAGTTAAATGAAGGACAATATCTCAAAGACAGCACAGGTTCGAAAAAAAAAAGTGTATATATAATATTCTCAGATATAGTTTTCTCCATACATAGGTAGTACCTTATGTACTTGTCTCTTTTCAGATTATTTCTTAACCCTTGCTTGGTGTGTACTCACAGGAAGCATCATTGGGTGTCATCCACTTATTCACCATCATTGGGTGTCATCCACTCATTCATCCACCCAAAACAGGTATTGAGAACACCTCTTGTGCTAAGCACTGGGCTGAGCTACTAAGGACCTTTAGAGGAAACCAGACAATATAACTGGGCTTCACTGTCAGTGGCTAGGTGCTATGAGAGGCATTCCTGGAGGGTGTGTGGGAAGATGTGAAGATGTACATGGACTGAAGAAACTCACACAGATGTTAAGGGGGCAGGAGGTAGAGCTGAGTGTTCTGATGACTATTCGTGTCCTGCCTGGGAGGGGCGGTAGGAAGTGCAATTATAGGTGTGGGTGGGGGCTTAGCATGACAAACGCTTCGCATGCCAGCCCAGGGGTCCACATTAATCCTGAAGAGCAAATGATCAAATTTTGCTTTGGAAAGATCACTGCAAAAAATGGATTGCGGGAGGAAATATTTAAGACAGGGAAATAAAGAGAACTTTTGGGGTAGGATGGCTTATGTAAGAAAACTTAAAGACCTCCTTCCTCTACTTGAGCAACACTTTGGTCTTTTCAAGAGCAGGTTGAAATGCTGCTCCGTCTGAGAAGCTCTTTTCTCATGTTTCAGACATACCTACTTATGCATTCCTGTAGCTCTTTGTCCATAACTCAATTATAATATTTATCATAGAGTGTTGTAAGGCCTGTTTTTCATATCCGCCTCTCTACTATAGTAAGTTTCTCTAGATACAGCATATGTATCTTAATCATCTTGGCATCTTAAGCATGTAGGACAGTGCCTGACACAGGGTGTCTGCTCAAATATTTACTGAATGAGAGACAGAATGCACATTTACAATCATGGATACAGTACATGAGAAAGTTTGCCTTTTTCCTCTCAAACTGAGAATTCACTAGTACTTAAATTATTTTTTGTAAAATTCCATGCACAATCATTTAATTAGCTCAATTGAGGAAACAAGGAAATGAGACTTAATTAAAAAAGAAATTGTAAGTCTTTTAGTAACTGATGTGAATTAGAATTGTTTGGAGACAATCAAAATTTGTGAGTAGCAAGTAAAAAAGAGAAATGCATATGAATGCAAATTTGTTGCAGAATATGTTACAAAGATGATTATGTGTGATTTACCTCAACTATTATTATGTGAACATAAATTTCTTTCATTCTGGGTTATCAATGGGGGTAAGCAAAATCTCTCTTGCTGAGTTCTCATTTTCTGGGGAAGGAACTTAAATCAGAACCTTTGGATCCTTATTGCCTAATTTATAAATAGTCATTTGAACAAGGGGTCACAAAAGTAAATGCCTATAGGGTCCAGATGAGTAGCAGAAATGAATAAAATCAACTCTGAGTAATAAACCAGGATGTTGGAAAGACTAGTGAACTGCAATTTTTTTCTGTCCCATCCCCAAATGATGGCCCTTGATCTAAATCAACAGATCATTGACACACGGGTAGTTGGGGTTGGTTTTCTATAACTTCCTGCTTTTTATGAGAAATCAAATATTTCAACTTTGTATGGAAACTGTGTAGATTATATTGATAATCACAATTATATTGTTAAAAAGCATGAGAAAGTTTGCCTTCCCCCAAAACTGAAAATTCCCTATTACTCAAATTATTTTTTTGCAAAATTCCATATAGAATCATTTAATTAGCTCTATTGAGGAGACAAGGAAATGAGAATTAATTAAAAAAGAAACAAAGTCTTTTAGTAGTTTGGTTTTGATAGAGATAATCAAAATTTGTGAGGTAGCAAGTAAAAAATTGTGAGATCAGGACCTGGTACTGGTTGAAATTCTAGAGAGGAAAATGTGATAGGACATTGGCACTGGAGCTTTGGTGAAGGGTGAATTCATTTCCTGAAACCTTTATTTGGAGGCTTTTTTCCCTCTTCTGCTGAGGTGTGAAGTTGTCCTCCCAAAATTTCATTGTTTTGTAAACAAATGACAAATCAACAAATTTGATTTAAAATAAAAGAAAAAAGGGATGGATGAAGACATGTG
Source organism: Scalopus aquaticus (assembly GCA_004024925.1). Classification (NCBI taxonomy): domain Eukaryota; kingdom Metazoa; phylum Chordata; class Mammalia; order Eulipotyphla; family Talpidae; genus Scalopus; species Scalopus aquaticus. Next base: position 3,617 of record PVIJ01002576.1, on the reverse strand, counting down.
GCAAAATTTGGATAACTCTCAAGAATAAGTAACGCTTATTTGGGGATTTATGAAATAAACTATTATTTCTACTTTTGAGTAGGCTTGGAAATTTGCGTTATAAAAACTTTAGAAAGGGAAAAAAAATAGAACAAAATGCCCACAACCATTAGGCATTTGACTTATAGTTTTTGGCACAGAGAGAGGAACTCCACCCACTTCTTTCCTTTCTGTACCACCTGCGGCTCCTTCCCCCTAGATGCTTCTCGTCATGTATGTTATTTCTTCATTCTCTCTCCTTTGCTTTATTCTTCTTTTTCATTTTCTTTTAAGATTTATTCATTTATGCATACTAGAGCTGTAGTGTAGGCCAGAGGTGTGTGGGGGTGAAGGAGGGTGGTAAGAGGATTCACCAGAAACAGAGTGGGGAGCAGAACAGGCAGATCTACCGAAATACACTGCTGAGGGGAGCAGCGGGCAAGACAGGAGAGGTCTGGTGCGCTGTGTGGGTCAGCTCCCTGGTCAGGGATCGAACTGGTGCTTCTGTGGCTGTGGATAGCTTCATAGTGCTGAGACTAAGCCCCTTGCGCCACCAGGGGATCTCTATTCATTTTATTTTCAAAGAGAAAAATAGTCTACTTCATGTTATTAATTACCGCCACCTGGGATTAATATATCTTCATGTATTATCTGGGATATGTTTTAATAGATATATGAAAGTGAATATATTTTAGAATGCCATTAATTTAAATTTATTGTGAAAGTACCAAAAATAACCTTTCCACTTTTCAAAATATGAAAAGAATGAAATAGCAGTCTAACTTGATTGCTTAAACTAATAGTCTATTAGGGGTTTTTCCTTCCTTGCCAAGGAGAGTGGAACATGGTGTTATCTTAGTGTGGTGATTGCCTCCCTTGTGATGAGTAAGACCAGTTAGTACAATCCTAAGTCATCAGCAAAACCCCTAACTGCTTCAATCAATGTAAAGAATGCTGGCAGAGGAAGAGCTTTGGAATTCATTGTCTGAAACCTTTATTTTGGGGCTATTTTTCTCTTCTCCCACATCTTTTTTTAAGCATAAATTTCTACCAGATCATATCATATTGAAATACAAATGATATGAGATCCACAGATTTTAAAAATGCAATGTTTATATTTCAAGTTTTTTTTTTTTAAATGTCCCCTGGTGAATGAAATGCTATTTGATAAGTATCATTTGTGAAAAGACATTTACTAAAGTAAAAATCCTTAAGAACAATTTTTCAAAAATACTTTATATGAGCACTTTCTATTTTCAGCCTAGGTACTTCAAATATTAGGACTTAGGAGAAATTTAATATGTTTGCTCATTTTATAGAAAAAGGAAATTGAACCTGTTCTTAAAACTATTTAGACATTTTGTACCTGATCTCTCTTTGTGTATTTTCTGTCTCAAATTTTAACATCTTGTTATTACAAGGATAGTTTTCCTCCAGGTTAACATCACAAAAATGGTTATATTCTTAAAGAATGACATTTTTGTTATTTTTCACACTGAGATAACAGTTTGTGACTTTCTAAATGTCAAGGCAAACTCGGTTGTATTGGATAGTCCTACTCAGTTTTTTTTTTTTTTAATCAACTTAAACAAACAAAATATGTTTTGCAGTTTTATTTATCATCAGAAAACAAATAGTCTCCTTACAACCTTTTGCTACATTCTTATTAGAAACTATGCACTGACTGCTTGTTAAACCAGGCACTGGGGGTAACCATAAGACTCACTTCCTGTGCTCAGGGAGCTCCAGTTCAGGTGTTTGGGTGCTCTTGTGTCCTGTGGGTTTGGGAGGAGATATTCTCCTTCTCGGCCACCTCCTCCTCTTCCTCTTCTCCACCTTTTCTTTCTCCCTCTTCTAAAATGCGTTTTACTTTTCAGAACGATTTTAGACTTACAGAGACACTGGAAAGATAGTCCCAGGAGATTCCATACCCCCTACCTGGCACCCCTATTGCTAACGTCACACACTGATATCCTATGTGTAATTATAATTAATAAACCAGCCAATAATGATAAGTTGTTATTCGCTAAAACCTGTATTTTATTTAACTTTTCTTAGTTTTCATCTCATATCCTTTTTCCTATTCCAGGATCCCATCCAGAATCCCCCATTACATATAATTGCTTCCTTAAGATTTCTCTTGGCTGTGATAGTTTCTCAAACTCTTCTGGACTTTCATGAGCTTTGATAGTTTGGAGTAGTTTGTTTTTGCTTGAAAAAGAAAATCAAAGCCTTCATCATCACAGAGAATCCCAGCCCAGGATTATCTGTCTAGTTGAGGCAGAAGGCCCATTCACCCGCTGGCTGCTATTGTCTCTACACACATGAAGACATTCATAGTTGATCAAATGTCTATACCAGCTCTGCAGCTTGAAAAAAACCTAAGATCTTACCAGTCCTTCAGTGAGGCCTATTTTGTATTTATTCAGTGTAGCTTCTGAGGGCCCTGGTTGGGCTCCTCTTCAAACCCACTCACCTCGCACCTCCAGGCCAGTTTATTCCAACCGCGTTCCTGACCGTGGGCACTGATGTTTGTTTGGCCTCTCCCCAACTCTTCTCATTCCCCTTAATTTCTCCAGCTTCCAAATATTTCTTTATGCCCATAGTCCTAATTGCTCTTTTAAACCATCAAGGAAGTCCACATTTCTATCCACTGAAATCTTGTACCTTCTTTCAAGAGCACAGAAAGCTCAGCCCTCAAAACCACAGTCACCTGGGCTCTACTTCCTGGGGAGAAGGGTGTTGTCGGCGCTGCAACGTGCTTCCAGAGCTCCTAGCAATTTTTAATGCAGCACGGAAAAAACAAAAGAGTTGAGTTTACATTTCAAAGTAGATTGAATGTCCATATTCTGCTAGACAAAATGACAATAGCAGAGTTCACATTATTAACAGAGGTGTGTACAAGATGCCATAGGAGCAGAGAAGTGGGAAAAACTAATCTATTGCTTAGGAGAGGGAAGAGGGGGGAGATAAAGATTAGCAGAGACAAGAAGGCTTCTTATAGGTGACATCTGAACTGAGTCTTCAATGACGTGTTGGGAAGTGCCAGTATCCCAGGTAGAAGTAATAACCTTGGTGAAACCAGGAGGGCATGAAAGTACGTAGAATGTTGAAGGAAACACTAATATATTAAGTGACCCTGAACTGGTCCAATGTCAAGGGAATCTGAGAAAATGGTAGGAGACAAGATTGGGAAGGTAAGCAGAAATCAGACAAGTCAGAAAGTTCCTTTCATGTCTTGCTAAGATCTAAGAAAGCTGCTGAATGCTCTGAGGTCAGGTCATGTTGCTGGCAAAGCAGTGGTATTTAAGATCTAGACAGAAAGGGTTAGGATGAGAAGGTCAGGAAGAGATCCATATGCCCAGTGGGGATTTCGTAAATGCCCATACATTTGGTAAAATGGTAAAAGAACATATTTATTTATTTATTTATTTATTTTTTATATATATTTTTATTGTTATTTATGTCTTTTACATTTTGCATTCCCCTTGGGTAGCCCACCACCAATTCACCCGTGATCCATCTCCATGGTCCCTTGTGTTCTTTTCTATTCCATTTTGTGCCCTTTCCCTTCCCTCCCTCCGGCTCCTTCCTCCCCC